>RJWT010042749.1:0-12075 GCA_004365215.1 Cuniculus paca | reverse complement strand
ATCAATCTGAAAATGTTTTAAAGTTTTCAAATAATTAATTTGTGAATTATTTTTGTTTTTTAATAATGAATCAAGGTCGCCTTTTCTGCCTCTTTTAAATACTATAGCTAGTTGCATAAGCAGAATATGTTTAATAAAAGCAAATGACATGCATTCCTAATTCTGAAATTTTATGCTAGGGCTTCCTAGAAGAAAAATACTTATTTTAACATTTTTGTGTTGTATCTTAAAACTCCCAGACTGATCCTTCAGTCAGTATATGCTACCATTTATATTGAAAAATATATTTACAATAAAGTAGAAACAGAACATCAATTAAGACATGCAGAAATTCTGCTGTACCCCCCATAAGTGATTCTATCTGGGAAAATTCCACCCTCTAGCACATTCTATGATGAACTTTTCCTGAATTGGAAGTGATAGATTTGAAGTTATTTGCTCTATATTGGGTTATCGAAAATTAACAATGGACATCATTGTTTCTCCTTAACTCCCTGTCTTGGAACACTGATGGACGTTTGTAGTGTGTATGTCTGGTTCACCTGGGAGGTGATGAAACCTGGAATGGGTAGACTTCAGAACATTTCAGATATTCAGGTCACTGGGCTTCTATTATAATCACATTGTCAGTTTCTGGGTATGTCAGTTTTCCACTACCATGACAAAATACCTGAGATGCTCACATTAAAAGGAGAAAAGCCTTATTTTTGTCTCACCAATTCAAAGATTTCATCCAGGAACACTTGACCTTGTTGTTTTGGGCCTATGGTAGCACAGTACTTCATAGCAGGCAGCCTGTTCACCGTGGCATCTAGAAAGCAAAGAGAGACAGGAAGGGGTTGGGTCGCAGTACCCATTCAGGAGCAAGTCCCCAGTGGTCTAACTTCCTTCCAACCCAGACTCTACCTCCAAAATGTTCCACCACCTCCCGATAGTGCCACAGGCTGAGACCACACCTTCAACACACAGGCCTTTGGGGGTTATTAAAGATTGAACTATGACACTAACACTGCAATGTTAAGTAATGAGCACGTGGGACTACAGGATACGTAGCTCCCAAAGGACTGATAGGAAGAAACTGGCAAATGGCAAAACAAAACAGCACAGTTTGACTTATTTTGTATCCAGAGCTGGGCACTACAAATATGTCCCAGACCTATAGTAGCTGTTTTTCCAGCCTTTTGGCTACTTCCTAGAGGAACGTTTTCATTTCAATTCACTTAATTTTTTTTAAAAAAAGCTTTCCTTTTATTTTTTAACTTGTGCATAACATAAGACACCTAGGAAATAATACTCAGCTAATCAATGAAATGTAACTTTTTAAAATTTTAAAATACAATTTAGAAATTGAGAATCTACCTTATATTTGGCACTGATAGCAATGGTTAGCATTTATTTCATTTATTATGAGATGGATCATCTCATTTAATCCTTTTGGCCAACCTGTGAAGTATAATTACCTCCATTTGAGAGTGACTTACCCAAGGTCATGTAACTAGTAAGTGTTATAGATTGGATTTGCTCTAAACTACCAGATTGCAGAGTTGAGATCCATAAACTAATTTCCATTTGGTGAATTTATCCTGTTTAATTCAAGCAATATTTATTGAGTATATACCATGGTAAATCATCAAATTATGTAAGATCTAATAAAAGAAAGTCAACACTTTAAACAGATTATCTCAATACAATACAGTCTGAAACAGAGAGGAATACGGGAAACCAGAAAGGCAATAAGATTTGATGTATGAAGAAAAGGTGGTACCTAAGCAGAGTACTGAAGACAAAGTAGGAACCAGCTTGGAAGAGAAAGAAGGGAAAAATGAGCATAAAAGAAGTGATAGGGAGAGAAGATGACTGGGTTGGGACAACAAGCGGGAGATGTATAAGAGTATATGTCTGGTGAATGTCACATGGTCTCAGGTGACTAGGACATGGAAACTGAGGAACAAGGATGAAGGCCACAGGCCAGATCACCAAGGGTCATGGATTCTAAGGATATTTATTGCCCTTCATGTACCTACACTGTAATTTACAAAGGTCTGAGCAGATTCATAGTGTTAGCCAAAAAGATCAAAACTTTTGCAGTCTTTTTCCTAGTTTGACTAATTCAAAGACGTTCTTACAAAGCATTAAATACATATGTAAAGCTATCATTTTCTGCTTGGTTCAGTAAACACTCAGAGGTTGAGGCGGGAGCTCCATATTTTTTTTCTCCATGAGTTGGTCATGACGACATTACTATCACTGTAAGAAAGGGCATTATTCACTTGGAACAGAGGGACATCAATTAGCTCCCCAAACAGAGCAGTCATCAGTCACAAAGTGTTCTTGCTCATTATTCACCTGGGCTGGGTCAAACCCTCTGATCTCAGGATGACAGGGACCTTATTGAATACCAACCCGTGGGGCCTCTAACACTCTGCCCTCTTGACCCCTTTGTAAATAAGATTATTGCTGCTGCTACCGCCTGGTTCTCCTGAAGGGATACAGAAATCCTTCAGGGAACAAATAGATAAGGACTAAGGGGGAGACTCTTTTAAGACTGTCCAAAGTAACCCAACCCTACTCCTGAACTAAAGTGTAATTGTTTTATTCATGTTGAATAACAGACTGCTTTTCAGCTGAGAGTTCGACTTTATAAAGGAGAGGGAAAAATTGAAGACATTTTTTAATTATGTTATGAGGAAGGTAATAAAACTTTAAAATATCCTCATAGTACCTCTTTTCCAAAGGAATTACTCATGTTATAATTTTTGCAAAGATTTCATCGTACATATATTCACAACATTTATTTGTGTAAACCTTGCACCTTTTTAAGACAGAGGAAGCTTTGCTTTATATTTTGGCAGATTTTATTACTTGCATTTATGAAACTAACAGTAATTTTTGTGCTTTTTGTGCTTCATTCATGATCTCTCATTATTCTAGAAAGGGATATAGACCCCTTAGCTATTCATTTTAGTGTCTGATTGTTTGTCTTGTTAAATCTTGAACTTCTAAGCTGGTTGGTTATGAATAATTGTCTTATCTGGTAATCCAATGTGAATATTTTCATGTATTAAGTCCATCCCATTAACTCGGAGAATTCAAGACACAAACACTTCAAAAACAGCCTTCATTTCTTGGCTGGAGGACAATTTATGTGTTTCTTCATGATTTGCCTAACTTAGATTGATCCAAACATCCCTAGGAATAGGTCACACTTACGGTAAAATGCTATTATCTTTCAGGAATAGTCTCATGAGAGAGGAGCATGAGGGGATGTTTGGTTATTGAAGCAAATATGGTTTAACAAAGATCTTAGCATACATTGCCCTCCCAGGGAGCCCTCCAAGTAGATGGAGCATATGTGAATTTACTCTCCCCAGAATCTCAGTGCTGACAACCATTACAATATCCTAGGGGAAGATGAAAAACAGAGTTCATACATGAAGGGAGGACTGTTGGGAATACTCAACAACAATTCTGATCATTCCAAAAGCATAAGGGCTCTTTGTTCTAATCACTTTATGTCCAAGCAGAGGGAAATAGGAAAAGAAATATTGATTCTTAAAAACTGATTATGAAAGTAAATTCTTTAATAAGGTGGCCTCAGGAGGTGCCTGAAGTAGAACAGGAAGCTTCTTGAGGTTTTGTGTGCATATTAGCAGACTGCTCTTGATGCATCAGTGCTAGAAACAATGCTAGGATATGGTGTCCACCAAGAGAATTGACTTCCATGATTCCATTTCTCGTGGTTTCTTCCCTTCTAGCATTTTTAAGATTGAGGGACACTCAAAATGGAGTCAAGGTCTGCTTCTAGGGATCATTAGGCCTGTGTGAGGGAGGCAGTTATTAAGTAAAATACGACTTTTTGTCTTAGACAGAAAGATAAGAATCAATACCACAGCCAGTGAAGAGTTGTGAACCAAGGAACTTGGCAACAAGGCTCAAGGCGGTTGTGACCATCACCTCTGACAGTAAATGGTACAAACCAATCTAAAAAGGGAGCTCTTTACTTTGTGTCTAGGGCAAGAATATTTGGAATGTACCTAATGGATGTTGGGCAGTGGGCCAAGAGAAACTCAAACAGTAAGCACAAGCAGATTTACTGTGCTTTAAACACTTTTTTGAAAACATGGCATATTTTTCATGGCACTATATGCTTGTGCTGGAACTCTGAAGCTGTCTGCACAAATGACAGCAAAACTCGAGCAATCATCTAGAAAATGGCAGCTAAAAACATTAGCTTTTGTCTAGGAGTAGGGAAGCAAAGACAAAGCTCAAATGAAACAGACTATAAAATGTATAAATGAGCTTATTTTGATGCTTGGAGTCTAAATGAAAATTGTGTAGGCAAGTGATTAGAGTATTTACAAAGATATTAGATTTAGACTCTTAACAATAAATAGGCATGTCTTACTCAAATATACACAAATACAATAATGAACAGATTTACCTTTATGTAGAGCAGACATTTCTAAAACTGGCTGTTTGAGCTGGTCTACTTGATTTTCTCTTGAATATAGAGCAGCCTTTTGAAAGCCCTGTATCCACTTTATGATATGAACTTTTCAGCTTTGGAAGTGGAAACAGTCAGACAGTTTATAACATGCCCTTGGGAAGATGAGTCCCTGTATCTACCAGATACTCAATGAAAATAATCCTGGCAGATTTATACATATATGCGAGAGTTTTAAGACAACATGATATATTAAAATTCAAATTTGTAGAAAAGATAAATGGGGATATTTCCTCACATAAACATTTTGCACCTGCAAAAAAAAAATCATAGCACACTGTGTTATAAGCAGTTGACACTCCTCCAGTTGATTAAAAATACAAATAAATGTTTATAAATCCTATTTGTAAGAACTTTTCAGAAAGTTTTATTGTTCAAAGTGAGATGTGCCTACTATATAAAACTTTCTCACTTATCTAAACTTGCATAAGAACTTCTTTGTAGGTTTGTATTCTGAAACTCAGAATTTGCAGTGCATAGGTATGATGAACTGGACATGCTCAGCATTTCAGGGCATAAGAATCCCCTGCAAATTTGAAATTGTGTTAAGGCTATAGGCAAACCTGGGTGATTTACTACAATAGTAGATGGAAATGAAGTGAATAATGAAATCCATAAATAATTCCCACATCTCCAAATCCTTAATAGTCAAATATGAAGTGTTCTGTCCTCACTAAAGGTTTTGTTACTGATGCTAACAAGTGAGAGAGGAGGCTGATTAAAGTCTGATGATTTCTCTTACTGACCTCTGTCTGCTATTAGAAATAACAGGCAGGCAAACAGTCAGAAAGCAGCACAAGCCTGGGAGCAGAGACATTTGGTATACTCTGTAACTAGATCCTAACTAACAGGGGGGAAACTATAAACAAGGCAGGGGCAAACCAAAAGGAATTAACTTCCTTTTAATTGTGATTTTGTCCACATCCGATGAATGCCAAGAAAACTAAGCACCTCAATCTAGCATGATACAGTACCTTGGATCCACTCCCAAGGCTCTCCACAATGGCCATCAGCAGCTGCTACTCCCTAGAGCTTTAGAGACTCCACAAAGCTACTGTGATGTGGTAGGAAGGATGCCAGACCTAGGTTCAAGGCCCAGCTTAGTAGCTGGGTTCGATCTTGGCTGTATTTCTTCCTTGTCCCATGTATGAGGCCCAATAATGGCTTTTCTGGCTACTTTTCAGAGCCAATAGGGTAGCAGAATGATTAGATGGAACCACTTTTGGCTGTACTTTAAGTCTGTAAAGTACTGTATTAATGTAACATTTACTAGGGAGGACTTAGAAAATGAGAGAGCAGTGCTACTGACGTGAGAAGGGATGTGTCTGCTCACAAGTCTCCAAAGGGCCCTTTTAAATGAGTCCACTCCTGAAGTTTGCATCCCTCTTCATCCCCCTCCAGTAGTGCTGACAGCCTGAGAAGTTTGAAAGAAAAGGTGGTAAACCTCTGCTATATAGCTGACTTACTGGAAGAATTCTTTTAAAAGTATGATCTGTCTTTTATGATCCAATTTAGTGCCACCTAGGTTTCCCTAGAGCTTCCTGGTGAATCAGTAGCAGCCAACCTATATGCACAGAATTCATTCATAGCATCCAACTCTTTGCAGTAGATAATTGTACCCAAAGGTCAGATGTATGCAAAGAATTGAAAGCAGGGAAGGCTTCTGAAAGCTGATTTTCAATTAATTTAAACCTTTATTTGAAACTTACCCATCGAACTGATAGTTCTACACCAGCCATGAGATCTAATTTTGGGAATCAATACTATATAGACTGAAAACTTAACTCCTACATTTGACTATGCACATAGAACAGGATTACACAATGATTCCCCACTCTCAGATATCATGTTTTGACATTTTGATATAATTGCTTATTGCTCTATTGTCGTCAACTTTAAGTCAAACCATTGTGCAAAACCCAGATCATTTTATTTTATTCCTTAGTAATATAATAGTTGGCATGAATCAACTAGAATCTGTTTATTTGCTAATTCATTGGTTATTCTTTTTTTTTTTGAAAGGAATACAACCAAACAAGATAAAAGAGTCAATCACAACAAAACAATGAACATGGTACATGACTTCTAAACAGGGTAAAAAGCAATCAAAAATAGCTACCATAATGCCTCTTGTTATCTGCAATATAACTGCCCATCCCATCAGGGATAAATAAAATCAAACAAAATAGAATAAAATAAAATCAGTAAAAAAAAATGCCAAAAACTAAACAAACAAAGCAGAACAATGTAAGCAATACAGAACTTCAAGATACTACTAAAACAGCAGTGGCTACCATAATGCTTCTTGTTATCTTCAAAATAGTTGCCTACACCTTCAGACATATTACAATCGAACAACACAGAATAGAGTAAAATCAATCAAAACAAAACAATGAAAGCAATACAGGGATTCAAAACAAAATAATTGGACATCCTTGATGGCTGCAATTATCTATTTTGTTATGTTTAAAATAGCTGTCCATGCCATCAAGTATAATAAAATCAAACAAATCAGAATAAAACAAATCTACTCAGAACAATGAAGACAATATGAGTTTCAAGTCATGATAATAGATTAACAGTGGTTACTTCCTTCCCTTTTTAGAGAGTTTCTCCCTTTTGACTTTCCCAATATGTATGGTGCATTTTGGATCCCACTAACTCCTTTAGTTTGTTATACTAGGGAAACAACATGAAATTCACCCATGTGACTCCGAACCATTTCATCCATGAGCATGATCTCAAGTTGCCTCCATCCACCTACAAGAGCCTTGAGGTTATCTTCCTTTATAGCTGAGTAGGTTTCCACCACATAAAATGCCATGTCTTTCTTATCCAATCTGCAGTTGATGGGTAAGCTACCCCTACTTTTTTTTTTCACATAAGGCATTGTTCTCTCTCCTTCGAATTTCAGTCTATGAATTTTCTTTCTAGTTAAATGTGTTTCTTCTATAAAGTATATTGATGGATACTGTCTCCTGATCCACTCTGCCTGTGTTTCTTTCTATTGGTGCATTGAGGCCATCTACATTAATAGTTATGGCCCTCTTGCACTGCATTGTCTCTGCCATGCTATTTTCCTGCCAGTGGCTCCCTATTTTTCCTCTCCATTCAATCAACTGGCCCCACTTGATGGTCCCCTTCTGCTATTGTTCCTGAGACCATGGTCTTTTTTATTTCTCTCTAGAATGTTCTTTAGTATTCTTTGTAGAGTTGGCTTGGTGGTCATGAATTCCTTGAGTTGTTCTTTGTCATGAAAGGATCTTTTTTCTCCATTAATTTTGAAAGAAAGTTTTGCAGGGTACATCAGTCTGGGTTGGAAGGTGTTTTCTTTCAGGACTTGCAATACTTTACTCTAACCTCTTCTTGACTTGATGTTTTGTGTTTAGAAGTCTGCCATGATTCTGATGGGTTTTCCTTTAAATATGATCTGTTTCTTTTCTCTAATAGCTTTTAATATTCTGTTCTTGAGTTGAATTTCTGGGATCTTGACTATTGAATGTCTGGGTGTAGATTTGTTTTTGTTATGGCTAGTTGGAGTTTTACATGCCTCACTTATTTGAATGTCACTTTCTTTTCCCATACTTGGGAAGTTCTTGGAAATTATTTCTTTAAATAGGGTCCTGATGTCATTTGTCTTAACCCCTGCTTTTTCACTCACGTTTTTAATTCTTAAGTTATGTTTCTTTGAATTGTTTTGCAGCCATTGAATTGTTACTTCCTGAGTCCTTGTTATTTTTAAGAGATCTTTCCTTTCATGTTCACAAGCTACAAACCTGTCTTCAAGGTTTGAAAATCTTTCTTCAGTTTCTTTCAGGTGGGTTTGCCAGCTTTCAGTGGAGCATTTAATTTCCTGGATATCTCTTTGAATGTGTTTCATGCATTCTAAATCTCTCTTATATTCATGGTTTCCCTCATTTTCCTCTGCTTTTCCATTTTTTATCTATGTCTTTCTTAGAGATGCTTAGTAATTCTTTTATTATGTTTTTCATTTCTTCTTTTACCTGGGATAGAATTTCTATTCTAATTTCTTATAGTTTCATGAAGTTGTTTCTTCACTTCAGTTGACATCACTTCAGACATTTCAGGTTGTCAACTCCCTATCTCTTCCGTGTTTACCTCTCCTGGACTTGCGCTGCTTAAGTTGGATGCCAGAAATTGCCCTCTCCCTCTTTGTCTTGGCATATTCCTGCTTTCTTCCATACACATGGGTAGTGTGGTCCCAGGCACCTCTGGCACTGGCCACAACTTCTCCAAAGCAAGATTGTTTGGCTTTTCTGGCCAGTGCTGACTACAGGCAACTGAAGGTGGGCACCCGTGCCTCTGCACTGAACTGGGTACCAGCCCACAAGGGCCCCCAGAGTTTGTACGGAAGCAGAACTAGCCAGGGCCTGTGGATCTAAGCTCATTAGGAACCTCCACGATGTTGTCTGGAACTCAGTCCAAGCAACTTCTGTAGGTCCGCCCACAACCTGGAGCTACTGGAAGAAGCTGGCAGCAGTCCTGGCCCTGGGCTTATCCCGTCCAACTCCAAAATGGCTCCTGGCCAATAGCTCTCTCCTGTGGGGGGATTGAGTCCTCTGCACTCACCACTAGCCAGCACAGATCTTTGCATCTGCCACTGTCTTCCACCACCACACCTCTCCACAGAGACCTCGTGATGGGACCACAACCCTGTCTCCCCAGGCTCAACAGCTCTTATCACAGGGTGAGTCCAGCTCCAGATTAAGGCACTGCCAGCCACCACCTTCTTCCTCCTTTAAATTCTTCTTTTTACTTTCTCTGTGGGCTTCAATTCATATTTTAGATTCTTCCTGCATCCAGGGGACCCACTTCCTTTCTTCTTGTCCTCTCCATTATGTTGTAGTCCAGCATCTGAACTATTTCTCTCAGAGAGACTCTTTACTCTGCTGCTTACTGTTCCACCATCTTTCCAGAAATCGATTCATGGGTTATTCATTCAACAAACATTTATAGAACAAATCTACCACTGATGCTAAGAAAGTCACTCAAAGTCCCATGGAGGTTATATGGCTATGTGATAATTTGTGGTATATAAGTGATTTTACCATCATACATCTATAATTTTCTGGTTTTGAACATGTATGATGTTCTTTCAGACTCCTACTTCTTGATTCAAGAAAGGCTATTTTTACCAAATCCAGTGAGACATTGGTGTAAAAGTATGAGGATAGAGAAGTATAGGCGACATAGGCTGCCTTTTATGAAACAATATCAAGTTGTGCATTTCGTGCCTTGTGGAATAGTTTTCAGGGCAGGGAAGGGCTGATCAACAAAAGGAATAGGTAATTGCTAGAAGAAAAGTAAAGATTTATCCAATTCAAAATTAATTTGGGTTAGTGAGATCTGTTACTAGACTATAAATACTTCCTGGCACATCTAACTTATCAGCCATTTATACCTTAGTATAAATTCTTTTAAATAGTGGCTTTGACTGTATGCATTTTTTTGAAACATAAGCACTTTACTCCACTTACTATGTACTAGGCATTATGCACTTTATTTTTTTTGGTGTTTTTGAGGCAGGATCTTACTATGTAGTTTAGGCTGACCTTGAACTCACTACATAGCACAGGCGGCCTTGCACTCGTAGTGACCCTTCCTGCATCATCCTCCCGAATGAGTGCTGGGATTACAGGTGTGCCACCACACCTGGCCATGCTAGGCACTATTGAAATTGCTTCTTAAATGGGTATTAGCTGATCTACTAATATTAACCAATATCCATCTGCTGGACTCAATCCAGTTCTTTCCCAACTTTTTAAAACTGTTATGCTATTCATACAAAATACTATTTGTATATTACACTAGAGTAAACATTGAAATTGCTAATGACTGGAAAACACTGGCTTCATGTCCTACCAGCCCCTGTGAGGACTTAGAAATAATTCAACCTTTCCACAGCCGGTTTTTGCTACACTGGTTAAAAATGTCTGACTTAGAGAACAGAGTTCATTAGACAATTATAAGGATAGGATCACATAGGCGACGGATATTTATAGAGACATGTTACTGAATAGGGACTCTTGGAGCATGAGACTTATCTGGGGAGTTGGAAAGTTTGAAACAGTAAGAGAGGACAGTAAGAAGTCCTTCAAATTCTTTTAATTTGTCTAAATATAAAAACAAGAGAATTTTTCTTCTTCAGTTGTTCAAGTATTGTTAGGCAGATTTAGAGTGAAATGGTTTTGGAACTTAGGAAAGAGATTCTACAATCAATAATATATGTACTTTATGTGTTTAAATATAATATATTTTTCTATGTGGATCCTGATCTATTATCACCTTTTGCTTCAGGTCAGACAGGCTTTTCTGGTAATTCTCTTGTGCATTTCTTGATCTCATTTGTGGAAGGTCTGTATCTGCTTTCACTTGCTCAATATAATTGCCTTTTAAGTTTCCAGGTACATCAATGAAATAAGTGCATCTTCTGTATTTGGAATTTCAGATGCTAAACTACTGTGGTAAGTCTTTTTTCCAAATAAAAATGATTAAAGATGATTTTGATGTGCTGTAATGTGAGAATTTCTTTATAGTTTTAAAATTAGTAACAATGTTGGTGATTATAAACTTGGCATTTCCTTCTACTTGAAAAGTGTTTTCCAATAATTTATTAGTTTCTCTCTGTTGAGTGCATTTGGCCTTTGATCTCTATGGTTCTTATTGTAGGCACGTTTTTCTATTTCCCAATAACTGATGCTATGTCAGAACCTTTTATTTCTGTTTTAATTGATATAATTCTTTGACCCAAGGAGCCAAAAGTCATTTACAAACAAATTGCTTTTTAAAAACCCAGCAGGCAATAAGTCATTACCTACCATTTACAAATGTAGACACTAGAATCACCTGAGAATTCCTTGGCTTGAAGGTCATGTGCAAACACATATTATATATGGAAATTAAAATATCCTAGCCACTATAATATTTACCACAAACCATGCAGTGGTAATGGGTTTGGAAAATGAGTGGAGACTGTTGGGTAGAGAAATACTTCAATGGAATTCTTCCAGATGAAATCAGTGCATTAATAATTCCCTCAACTTTACTGCATGATATCTTGATTTGAAGAATAATTGAGGTTAAGTGCAAAGTTTAGACTAGAGAGGCTCCTCCACCTGTGGCAGGTTAGACTGCAAAAGGGTGGTGCATCTTTTTGCCAATAGGTAAATCTAAAGAGACTCGGAAGCAGTTAAATTTATGCTAACTTAGCTGATTAAGAATATAAACTCAACTGGGATGGGGGAAAGGAAAAAAGGGAGAAAGGAAAAGATTATATGTATGTAGGTATACATATATATCTGTATGTATGTACATGCATGCAAGATAGATAACTGTACTATTAATTTCTGTTAATTCACCAAAGTGAACAGTTTGTGCTGTCATTGTTTGATTATTTGATCATTTTTTATGCCTAGATCTTGTAACCTGAGCAACTACTTCTAAGATAGCAATATGGAATGTATTAACTAGTGTTGACTTCTTACTGTTGTTTTGTTTTGTTAAATTCTGTATTATTTCTATCCTTTTTTTTTTCTGTTTTGTTTTTAAAA
>RJWT010042748.1:0-12075 GCA_004365215.1 Cuniculus paca | reverse complement strand
AACCACTTTTGGTAGCAAAGGGTATTTTTTGTCTTTGCAACAGGGGGTGTCTCAGAAGAGGAGACCAACCTCAGCAAGATGGTGATGAAATTCTGGGCCAATTTTGCTCGAAGTGGGTAAGGTTAAAGGCAAAGACGGTGCAGGATTGGTGGGCAGATTGGGAAGGAGCGGTTTCTAAAGTCTGAGTGACAAAACTCCATGACTTTGTGAACACGTGTTCTGACAGTGAGCACACAGGGTGTACCAGGAAGCCTGGGGGTTCCCATCTCATGAGGCCTTTCTTATGCTTGGCAGAGATAAACCAAGGGATCCTCGAAAATCCCAGAGAATTGTTGAAATGATGCACAGCAGTTTTGAGGGATTGTACTTTGATTCTCTTCCCAGGGACCCCAATTCAAAAGGGCTGCCTCACTGGCCAGAGTACCACCGTGGAGAGGAACGTTACCTGCAGATTGGTGCCACTACCCAGGCAGCTCAGAAGCTGAAAGACAAGGAAGTGACTTTCTGGACAGAGCTCAGGGCTGCAGAGGCATTGAAGACACGCCAAAGAGACCACACTGAGCTCTGAACATGGAGCTGGCCTTGAAGATCAGTGGAGCCCAAACAGTTGTATTCTGTAGAAGATGCTTGTCAACTAAGGGGTATCTTATTGTGGAGGCTGGAGTATTATACGGTGGGAGTAAGCAGAGGCTATAGAGGAATAACAAAGAATAAATGTACTTTGGAAGATGAAATCGGTGTCTATGATTTGGACTGGACATGAATCCTTTGTCCTCCTAGAGTGGGTGATAGAACAGGCTCCCTGGGAGGAAAATACCTCCGCAGAGTTGACTTGGTGAATGATTACCCTGCAATCTGAATGAACATTGGCTCACCTTCCACCTACAGGTGGGAGATCTCATCATATCTGTGAGTTGAATGACTCTAAAAGGTTTACACAAGTACGAAAGGCCAAGTGTGAGCTAGTGTTCATCTATTAATAATTCTCTTTCTTGTTCTTTTATGTATTCATTAACTCTTCCTTTTAGTTGGAGAATTAAGTTTATTTACATTTGAGTTAATTATTGATAGGTTAGGTCTTGTTACAGAATAACGTAAGTTGTTTTCTAGTTTTGCTATAGTTATTTTCTTTCTCTCTCTTGTATAGTCTTTTTGGTGGATAAATGAATTACTCTAATACTTAGTGAGTTTTGATTTCTTCTTATTTTTGGCATGTCTATTGTTGATTTTTGCTCTGTGCTTACCACACAGTTTACAAAATCAACCTTTGATTATAACAAGCTATCCTGAGATGATAGTAACTTAATATGATAGTAGAGATAAAAACATGACACAACACAACTTCAAGAGGAGGAGAAGTTGCACCGGGCCCCTCCAAGGCTGGAACTGATGTGGCTGAATTGCAGGGCTATCCAACTGATGCACAGGTTTCTGCCTGATGCTTGAATCAGTACAGGCTCTGTCTGCGACTTTGGCTTTCATGGAGGCCTTCAGTTGCTGTAGGATGCTGGCTCTCGCTGTAGCATACCTGGAGGTGTGTTCTGAGACAAAGCCTTGTACTAGATTTCATGGCCTGCTCTATAGCAAGTATAATCTTGCTCCTTGGTCTGCCATCGCCTAGCTTGGAGAAGCAGCAGAGGCCGTCTGCCACCTGGTTCCATGCATTTCCAGACACTCCTTCCCTAGGTTTTGCCTTAGTGGTAGGAGTCATGAGACTTTACCCTGTACTGCTTTTTACTGTGGCAGAACTGGTACTAGGCTTGAAGACTAAGGCCTGAAGATACTGAAATACTAATAACACATCTGCCCCAGTATATCACCTAGTCCTTAAAAATGGAAAGGAATACAAACTTGGAGAAAAAATAAGCAGGTTTATCAGAGTTGCTGTAAAGTTGGGCAAAATAAACCACACTATGAAAATCTGAATAAAGACCTGATCCTTCAGTGTTCAGATGATGTCACATTCCTACAACCACCAAGAGCTTTCAAGACAATGTGTCCTCACCGAGTCCTCAAAAAAGGGTTCAGACTAACCTGAAAATAATCTGTATGGGAGAGCTCTCAGATAAATAGTTGTTTTAAGGAAACTCAATGAATTTGAATCTATTTTCCTCCCCCAGGCAGGAGGTATCTCTTGAACAGAGTTGAAGCGAGGGGGATGATGCTGACCACTCCTTCCTACCTGCCTTCTTTAATGTGTCTATTCATTTCCTTAACTAAGGCAGGTGGTATGCTCTGTCATCTGATTTCCTTAGCTTGTGTGCTGAAGTTTGGTGCATGAAAACTGTTCAATCTGGTGTATCTGTAGGGAGAGATCACCAAAGGTTGTTAGTTACCATCTTGACTGCCCATTTTTAAATATTATTTAAGGTATCAAAATTGTTAGAAGAAGATGCACGATGGAAAAACCAGGCTTTTAAAAAT
Source organism: Cuniculus paca (assembly GCA_004365215.1). Taxonomy (NCBI): domain Eukaryota; kingdom Metazoa; phylum Chordata; class Mammalia; order Rodentia; family Cuniculidae; genus Cuniculus; species Cuniculus paca. Next base: position 9,651 of record RJWT010042748.1, on the reverse strand, counting down.
TATTCTTCTCAAACTTTGGAAGTTCATTTTCCTAAAGGGCTGCATCACTTTAGGCTCATTAATAATGTAAATATATGTCATATTTCACACTCACCTTCTACTTTCCCATGATTGCAAATACCTAAAATATCTGATCACTTCCTCATTGTTAAGTAAGGAATTTAGTGTTTTTGCAGGAAGTCTTTTTTTTTCCCTCAAATAATCTTTGAATTGATTCATTAGATCAAATGAAACACAGGTCTAAAGATAAACATCAGTCTTCACTTATTCAAGTCCCAGAGTCCAGCTAGGTTCTTGGATAGCTGAAGATGAGATTCGATAGAATTTATTAACAAATAGTTAAATTAGAAACCAATGTCAAATAAGTCATCACTTTCATTTTTTAAAATTTTATAGTATATACTGCAGTACGTAATGATTACATTCAGCTTGCAGAGTTGGTACATGGACATAACACATCCTAATTATCCTTTTTATTCACCTCCTATTCTTTCTTTTAACCCTCCCTTCCTATCTTGGACCCCTTCCCTTTTGCAAAAGATCTATTTCCCTGTTTCTTGTTATCTTTGAATTTGCTCTATATTTACACTGTGAAATTCTCATATAAGAGAAACAATGTACTATTTAAACCTGTATAGACAAGCTTTACTTATGTTGTAGGTTATGTTGATTTACTTATGTTGTAATTTTTCTCTTTAACTTCTGAAATAAGAGAAACGTGTCATCAATGACCTAAAAAGACTAAATTCAGGAACAACGTAGGTCAGAGCTTACAGTTTTGTCTTTTGCAGCTTTCCTGCCCAGGATGAGGTATTAGTAAATAATTGAAGAATGAAGAGATAAATGGATGGATCAATGATTAGAACCAGGGATAAAATGGAGTTCATTAACTGTAAGAGCATTCTGTTCAAAAACCCTTGCTCAGAAAGTTAATAATTGATATGATCCTAGAAGGGTGTAGCTTCAAGCAGGGTCATATGGTGGGAATATTATAAAACTAATTTACACATGAGAAAGGGATTAGATGAATCTACCTTTGATTGCAAACATCAGAACTTAGAACTCCAGGAACTAATAACCCAGGGAAGTTAACAGACATTTTCTAGTCTCCCAGATGAATTGCTCTGGGACTGTGAGGCACTCTGAAAGGTCTAGTTTGTTCTCAGGACCCCAGACCAAAGGTTTTCTGCCCTGATAGTGGCAGCCTACTAGGGCTCGTCTTTCGGAAACTCACAGTGCACCGAGGTTAGACTGTTACAAGAGATACTCTTATGTAAGAAGTTGTTGGATGAGTTTCTGGTCTGTGTAATCCAAGAGTTGAATACAGATTATTGAAACAGCACAAGGTAAAGTCTGGTTGGGCGTGGCTTGTAGGTCTCAGTGGACATTGAGGGAGGGTTTTAAAGAGGGAAAACGTTTGTGTCATTTTAGATTATGCAATTGGTTGGGATGGGCAGGATTTGGAGTTGGGTCTCAAACTCTGGGGGTGGAACCAGTGCACTGTCTGGGAGCAGCTTGATCACACTACTTGAGTTGGTTGTCATTTTCCCTGAGATCTTCCTTCTTTTCTTACCAAAGAGTTCTTCCTTCTTGTCTTCGTAGACACAGGGTCATCTATTCAAATGTGTCCTAGACTTTACTAGGTATGTCAAAATTTGCTCTTCTTCAGAGCACACCAATCATATTTAGATCCTACCCCAATGCCATCATTTTAGTGTAATCATTTCTTTAAAGTTCCTATCTACAAACACACATTCTGAGGTACTAGGGTTCGAAATTCCACACATGAATTCTAGGGTTACACATTTCAATCAGTTAATGAACATATGAATAAGGATCCTTTGTTTTACTTTGGGGGCAGGATAGGAAGTGGCAGGAAAAAATCAGATGGAAAAACAATTTATTTCTGCTGGATCCCATTCCATCCCTTTTCAACCCAGGATCTTGCATCAAGTTGATGAGGAAAGAAAAGACAGTGCCACCAGACTTCTAGGTCATGAACTGAGTTTCATAATTTGCAGTATTCCCATCAAAAAACGATTGAATATGAAGAGTCAAAAATGTGTGTTACATAAAAATTGTGAATAAAGAACCCACTCAAACTCTGAAAACAAATACTTCTCTAAATGATCCAAACTTCTTCTGAGGCCATCACCATCACTGGTGGCTCTGCTAGGATTTGAACCAAAATTGCCACTCAAACCTGCCTCTTCAGCTCAGTGTACCGACCCATAAGATGGAAGTTAATTATCCACCTTGTATTGTACTTCTCCACCAAATACAGAAATATGACAGGGTGGGGGAAAAAAGGTGGCATGTGCTACCCTTTCAACTAACACAAAATGAATTGATGCAATAGCAGAGGATATCGAGACACAATTGTTAGAATTAATGAGTTACTATGGTACACAATATCTAGATCAATGAATCTTCCATCGTTGACAGCAAGGAAATAATGATTGTTGAGTGGGATATATTTTTAGGAGAATATGCATGAGAACATGTTATGTGCATTTTTGGTGTCAACTAACATATATGAATTTGTCAATTACACTCATTTATATGCTTTCTTTTAGTTCATTGGAAATAATACAGGTCTTTCACTTATGGAAATGTTTCACAATTGACTTTATGAATGAGTGTATTAAAGTAAACATAGATAAGCCATTTAAAGAAAATATCACTAATAATATAGGTGGTAAGCTGACATACTGTCAACCTTTAAATAAAAAACAAGAAATAGACTCTTAATGAATAATGATATTTATTACCATGTATTGCAGAACAATTATGACATGGAAACAGGTATATTCCAAGGCTAGTAAAGGGAAACTTGAAAGACAAAATGAGGAGGATTACATAAAGTATTTTAAAACACTAGTTCTTGATCATAAGGATTAGTAGCAAGGGTTCGCAGAGTCAATGTCAGTGGGGGCAAGAGTCCAAGGCTGAAGAGACAGTTGCCAAACAACATCCTCTTGAAAGGATTCTTTGCATCAAGTTTTGGTAGTCTTTGTGCAGGTTTTGCTTCTGGCAATTTTTGTGATAGTCTCGTTGTCAAGCATACATGCATGAGGTCTCCTCCTTCATAACCTTCCACTTCTCAAAATTTTAGTTCCCTTTTTTAGGCTACAACACAAGTGGTATCATTTGGACTTAGCAATATGCACAATGGCAGAAAGTGTAACACTAGCACAAGAGTAATGAAGAGCCTTACAAACATTTTGTATGTCCAGATTTCATTGCAGGAGATCATACAATTCAAAATTCATGGAGTGCCAAACCAGGGTGAGTACTGTAAGAGAAAGTATCACATCCTGTGTCGACACTGAGAGATCCGGCAACCAGCTCAGAGGAAAGGCAGAGTCGGGCCCTGCTCCCACGCACACCCTACCAAACAAAGGGAGACACTGCTCACCAGTAACCAGCTCAGTGGGGAGGCAGAGGCAGGCCCTGCTCTGGCATACATTACAGAAGCCCTTGTGACATTTCCACCCCAGGTAACCAGCAAGGACTGGGAAAAACTGAAGCAGGGCCTGCACCAGAGCACCCAGTGGCCTCCACTGGATACCTGTGGCAAGCACTGTCCAGGAAAACCAAACAGTCATGCTCCAGAGAAATTGTAGCCAACTTGGGAAGTGCCCAGGACCCCAGCACATGCTTGTTTGGATGAATCCAGGAAAATGTCAAGAGAAAGAAATGAAAGGCAGTCCTTGGACTCCAACCCAAGAAAAACGAGTCCAGGAGATGAAAGCATGGAAGAGATCTGGAGTTGCACACCTGAAGTTTTGTCAAATGTTGAAGAATAAGTAGATAAATGAAGCAATGGATAATTAGAAACACAGACTAGGAGTGATAGAGTTCATATAACATAAACACATTCTGCCCTGCCTAAAAATTCCAGTTATGAATGACAGTGAGTTCCTTTATCCTGATGTGATGGGAGTTGAGCTATGTGGCAGGAATATTACAGCTAACTGAGGCATCAGAAATGGAACTGGACGAAAGTTACAATTGCTTCCAATGATGTGAGCCTAGAACTCTGTGCTACGTTAACTCAGAGAAACTCCAGACCTGTCCTAGTCTTCTAACCGAGTAACTCTGCAACTCTAAAGCAGTTCTGCAACAGGTTAGTTGCTCTAAAATTTTCCTGCTTGTTCTGAGGAACCCATGCCAAAAATTTGCCTTGCCATCTGTCTGCTGCTAACTGAACTTGGCAAGCTTATTGAAATAGTGTGAAGTTAAGAGTCCTCCAAGGGAGAAAGTCTTATATGAGAGGTTGTCAGAGGAGATTTTGGCCACATGTAATCTGAGAGTTAAAAGTGGAGTGTTCAAATAAAAGTGGATAAACACTAAGTAGAGGTCCCAAAGGACATGCAGAGAGCTCATTGGGGTAGGCAGAACTTTTCTGTCATTTGACATTACATGTTGGTTGAAGTGAGCAGGATTGTACTGTAGTTGGTAAGCTCTGGGGCAGAACTAGTGTATTCCCTGAGAGCAACACAGAGAACTCACTGGCTTCAGCTCTGTCGTCCTCCCACCATGTGGCTTTATGCTGTGGTCCTGGTCTCTCTCAACGTTTAGTTTCAGTGAGCCCTTCTGAAATACATATATGAGGGTCCCATTTGGAGATCTGTGTCCTGGCACAGGCAGGAGATATGTGGATAGAACAAGGGTCTGAATGTGAAGTTCCTCAGCAGTGCTTATCCTCCCATTTGAACTTGGAGCACTTGATCCCAGGCAGCCCCCAGAGACTCAGGAAAAGCTAAGCATTCAAGACCTCAGAGAGGCTTCAGGCACAGGAAGGCACTGAGATAACATCATGCCTCACACATGAGGAATGAATAGGGTTCGGTTTATTCTCCTCTTGATTCTTACTCCAGATCCAGCCAAATCATGGAGGGTACTTCAAAGAATATTTGAAGCATCAATCAAGAACAAGAATGGGTTATGAATCCTAATTCAGCATTTCTTTTCTTTCTTTTTTTTTAAAAAGAGAAAAGAACAAAATAAAGCAAAACAAACCAAAACAAAAAACAGAATAGAGTCAAACACAACATAGCATTTCAGAACAGAACACTGCAAGCAACACAGATCTTCAAAACATAACAACAGGAGATTAACAATGGTTACACTAGTGTCTTTTGCCTTCTTTGAAATCGTTGTTCATACATTCACGGACAGTAAACACAAACAAAACAAAATGATATAAAACCAAATAAAGCAATAGAGTGAAAGCATTACAGGCCTTCAAATCAGACAACAAGAAACGAACAATGGCTGCCACAATGTCCCCTGTTTTCTTCAAAAGAGCTTTTCCTATCTTCTCACATATTGCAATCAAATAGTAGAAAAGATACTTAAACCAATCAAATCAAAGAATAAAAGCATCATAGGACTTCAGAACCTTTTCTCCATAGTTGTCGGGAATTTTGTATCTTATTGAGTCTTTCAGTTTCTTACACTAGGGAGATGATGCAGTGTTTACACATGTGAGTTTGGTTTATTTCACTTATGAGTATAGTCTCAAGTCACATCAATTTACCTATAAAAGCCTCAGTGTGATCATTCTTTATAGCTGAGTAGTACTCCATTGCATAAAAGTACAACATCTTTTTTATCCATTCCTCAACTGATGGGCATTTGGTTTGTTTCCAAGTTTTGGCTAGTATAAATTGTGCTGCTATAAACATGGGTGCACATATATCACTATGGCATGATGATTTCACTTCTTCTGGGAATATGCCCAGAAGCAGAATAGCTGGGTCAAATGGACTTCCAATCGTAGCTTTTTGAGGAATCTTTAAACTGGTTTCCACAATGGCTGCACCATTCTACACTTGTACCAACACTGGAAAAGTGTTCCTTTTTCCCCACAGCCCTTTTATCATTTATTGTTGGTGGTTTTCTTGACCCTGGCCATTCTTTCTGGAGTGAGGTGAAATCTCAGAGTTGTTTTAATTTGCATTTCTCTAATGACCAATGATGAATTCAGCATTTCTTAACTATGCTATGCCAAGTTTACTCTAGAATAGGGATGACAATCCTCCCCACCTCACTGGGCTGTAGCAAGAGGAAATAAGTTTTTGTTTCTAAAGTGCTTAGGGTTGTTCTTGTTCTAGAGAAAGTATAGGAGAAAGACAAGTAAAGCAGTTTATTTAGCATGGGATATATTAAGCAAAAATTTGACATATAATGAAATCAAATCAGGGGCCATGGTCCCTTGAAAAGATAATTTGTTACTAAGCATTCCCAACAAGCAAATAGGAACAGATGGAGGTGTCTACAGATGGAGGTTTGGGGGAAGCTACAGATTCAGTCAGGAGGCAGAAGGACAGGGAAAAGTGTGGCTAGAGCCTTCACCGTGGTTTTCCCTGGAAGGAAGCGAAGAGGTAGAAGTAGATGGTGAAGGGTTGGCTAGGTGGAGTTATTTCAGTGTACTTTTTATTATTTTAAAGGAAATACAACAAAACAAAACAGAGCAGAGCTGAAAACAACAAAGCATTTCAGAATAGAACACTGCAAGCAATACAGGTCTTCAAAACATAATAATAGGTGATTAACAATGGCTACCCTAGTGTCTTTTCTTCAAAATGGTTTTTCATACATTCACACACAATAAACTCAAACAAAACAAAATAACATAAAACTAGATAAAACAAAAGAGTAAAAGCATTACAGGCTTTCAAATCAGACAATAAGAAATCAGCAATGGCTACCTTAATGTCTTTTGTTTTCTTCAAAAAGCTGTTCTTATCTTCTCACATACTGCAGTCAAATAGTAGAAAACTGAATTAAACCAATCACATCAAAGAATAAAAGCATTATTGGACTTCAGAACCTTTTCCCCACATTTATTGGGGATTTTGTATCTTATTTAGTCTTTCAGTTTCTTACACTAGGGAGACAATGCAGTGTTTACACATGTGAGTTTCATTTATTTCACTTATGAGTATGGTCTCAAGTTTCTGTCTCATGCCTTACGAGACCCTCATGGAGGTGGATGAACTGTGGGCATTGAATTGGTTGGGCCCTAAGAGTGACAGTTCCTCCAGGATTAACCAAAATCACACATATAAGCATCAAATACAGAAAATGAAATACACAGTTATTAGCAAGGAATGACATACATCTGCACTATTGTACTGGGGAGTGAGACTGTGCCAATTTTAATGGAGATAAGGTATCAAAGAAGCAAATATTGTGTAGCTGACTCATGCTACCGTTGCAGTTAGTAACACAGGAAAAACCCTGTGAGACCCAGAACTCCCATCTGGAGTATTTGGAGTTGTCCTCTGCTATTTTCAGAAATTGGGCATTGGAGAGAAACTCTGTATTTACATTATAGAGGGAAAGGACTTCGCTCTTGAACTCTGCCATTGTCTGTGATCGCTGTAAAATGTTGCTGTTACTGCTGGGTGCAAAATCACATCAGCCATCATGGTTCCTAGCGTGTGCCAGAAGACAGAATGAGCTCTTGGAAACCACACTGAACTTGGTAATTTTGTCCATTCAGGTGGACCCACTCTGTATACTTGGTCACAAACTTTATCTGTTCCACTGTCCACTCACCTTGGAGAAAACATTTCCTACTCCCCCACCCTGTACTCAAGTACAGCATAGCCCATGTAGTGTCCTTGTTCTCTGAGCCCAGCCAAAGAGGTATCAGTAGGGAAAACCTGATATTGCTGGGGCACAGCTCAAAGAATCAACATTTAACACAGGAAGGCTCTCACCACATCCTCTGCCTGTGCCTTCACAGAAAATTCTTAGTCTTGATTTTCGTGCTGATCCCAGAGAGGAAAGGACCCTTGACTTCATGAGTACAAGTTATGAGTCTTTTTCTTCTTTACCTTTCAGTTAACTGTAAATGAAAATGTGGTGCTTTCTGGAATCGTAGTCACTTCTGTTTATAACACTGTGAGGCTTAGAAGAGGAAACAAGAGTAATACAGCCAGGAGAAACAGAGACAGAATAAGCCTCCACTTCTCTGTCTTCCAGTTCAGGGTTTCAAGTGAGCAAATCTGTACCGTGTGGACTTGGCTACCCTCTTTTCATTTACATTTCTTCCTACCAAAACGGCCATGAGACAGGATGATACATTTGAATCTTTCACTCTCAGCAGGCAGAGATAGTTGCATAAGCAGCTCAGGAGTCTACAGTGAGCCACAAGGCTGATTAGCTGTTCAAGGAGGGAAACTTGGACCCTCCTTTCTTCTTCCCACCTCCCAATACTTGCTAAGGTCTTGTGACATGAGTTGGGCAGCATATGACAATCATGTCTGGCCTCTACTCCTTCTCTAAAGATGCTAGGAGATCCTTTGAAAAGCTTTCACTTACTTAACCATTCTGCAAAGACTTAATATGCATAACTATTTAAGAGAAGGAATATAGTAGTATGTTACAACTAGGACCAAAAATGTCTCCCAAAAGACTTACGTTTCAGAGATAGGCTCTTAGAAGGTGATCAGATTATGGATTACTAACCTCATCAATGAATTAATTACAACTGAATGTGCTATTAGGAAGTGAAGACTAGTTGGAAGAAATAGGTTACTGAGGTATGATCTGGGAGAGTATTATCTTTTCTCTTTCCTCTTCCTCTCCATTTGTCTCTTTCTTGCTCACTCTGCTTCTCAGATGCTATGATATGAGAAGCTTTCCTCAACCAGACCCTTTTGCTACATTTCTCCCTTGGAGTCAGCTGACCATGGACTGAAACTCCAGAAATCATAGCCTAAAATAATTCTTTAATTTGAGTATGTGTGGTATATATTGTTCCAGCAATAACAAGGTAACAAATACAGAAAATTTCTTCTGGAAAGTGAGGTCCTTGCTGAGACTACACTTGACCATATATACATGGTTCAGAAGACTTTGGAACTCATTTAAGGAAGGAGTTTGGAAATGTTAGAGGAGCAAGCTAAAGAAAGCTTGAAATTTCATAAGCAGAGTTGATTGGATGGTGCTTCTCTGAGTTCAGTAAATTAGAAAGCTGAAATGAATGTAGACTGTAAAGGCCATGCTCATGAAGATTCATACAAGAATGATGAATGTATTGAGGATTAAACCAGAGAACATTCAAGTAACAATCTGTCAAAGAATTTTTATACATTTGTTTATGCCCTAAAACTGTATGGAGCTGAATTTATAGGTGACAAACTAAATAATCTGGCAGAAGAAATTTCACTGTATCATGAAATTCAAGCAGTGACACAAGATTTACAGTAAGAATCAGGGGCAAAAAGCAGAGCTGAAAGATTTGAAAATTTTGCACTTTTACCAAAAAAGAACCATGTATAAATTTGGAGACAAAGCAGGTGAGAGATTGGCTCCATTAAAAAGAAGCCAAGTTCTTTGGTATAGGACAGTAGGAAAGATGTCTCCACGGTCATATTGTCCACCGCTCAGGCTCAAGAGTGTATGAGTGTGAACTCCTTAGAAAGACTGCTTTGAGAAAAGATCCCAGGGTACCCTGCTCACTCACAGGCACCTACGTTAGTGTTCCCTGAGTTCAGCTATTTTGGTACTCAAAGGCTGCTTCAGCCATGAACCAAGGGATTCCAATTACTGTGCCAGCTGGTGACAGACATTGATATTCACATGACGCTGGTTTTGCAAGCATGTAGAATACAAGCGTTAGAGGTTCAC
>RJWT010042747.1:0-12071 GCA_004365215.1 Cuniculus paca | reverse complement strand
TGATTTATTATCTAAATAATGACAAAAAAGTGCAAACTTTATCATACCAGAAAATGTCAAATCACTGAAAAATTTATGCAGAGGAGGAACATGAAGAGATTTATGTTTTGAAAAGATCATTATATTTGAGCTTGGATTTAATATATACAGGCAAAGTCTTTATATCTAGTAAGAAATAAAACCAAGGCAATATCAGTGGTGTGACTCTTAGAATAGTTTTTTGAAAAGTAAATAAGATCTAATTTACAGAATCTATAGCTTAGTTATGAGTAGTGTGAGTAAAGGAAAACATAGGATACTGTTTTCCTGATTTACCAAGTAGACAAATGGGTAATGAAGAAGAATATACACAAAAAAGGCAATTTTAGGAGCATGAATTAAGCTGTTAGATGAAAAATCATATAAAGAATATATAGGTCAGTCACATGGGAGCAATTGGTGCTCAATTTTTGTATTGTTGGAATATAAGCAGCATTTTAACCCATTAAATTAAGATAACTTTCTCAGAAAATGTATGTAGTGAAGTAGAAGGGGTAGGTTTTTATAGCATTTAAAAGATGATTGGAATGAGATTCCTCAGATAATTTTATAATGACAAGAGAGTAATAATATATATTTGTTTGAAAATAAAAAGAGTATTGAGATTATGACATAGTTGAAAGTATATCCAAGAAATCATGTAAGACAGAAGAACATAATCTAGTTTGGTAATCAGAGTATTTGGCTGAATGATGTTGTAGAATGAGGAGGGTGTGTGACAGATTGTAGTGGCCAAGGAATAAAGCAGGAAGGGGTGTAAAGATGCTAAATTCAGTCTATGGTTATACTACTAAATTTGTTTTTGACGGAATCATAGTAGAAAAATGCCATGAAACGAGTAAGGCATAGAAGTTGCCATATTTGTAAAGGAACCAACTTATAAATGTTTTTGTGTTTTAGAAGAAAAATGTGAAGGTCAGTTTAAAGATTTCAATGATGTGGATAAACAGGTACAATAAGACCAAAAAAGGAAAATATAGTTGTGGCCTAAATGACCCTTTTCTTAGTGAATGCTAATTTTACAGGAAAAATAAAACATCGTAAATGACTCAAAATTTTTAAACTCAGTCCAATCAATTGTTCACAGTAGAACTCAAGAGCTTTCCACATTAATTTTCGATTCTCTTCTCTTTCTGTTAAACTGCCAAGGGCAATTAACATATATAGGCCAGTGATACTCTTGACTTTGCAAGGTAATTAACACAGCAGGAAATGCACAAGGGGCAGAGCTTCCAAGAAGAGTGGGTGGAATCTTAATAGGAGACTAAGAAGGAGTGAGCAAGTTAGGAATTCCAGGCTGTATATAGCTGTCACATCATTACAGTCTGAAAGCTATTTTTAAAAACCCAACAACTTGAAGATAAATTTTTACCTTTTCTTCAGTTTCATCAGGGGCCTGGGTTTTGTTATTAATATTGTTTGGTTTGACAGCAGTGTTTAGACAGACTTTCTAAAACTGTCTAAAACTACCCTAATTGCTAGCCTTGCATAACTTTTCATGCCAGTATTTAAGCAGTAATGACCTCCAGATTTGGTATGTTGTTAGCATTATGATCAATTTGAAAGTGTCTGTGGTCTCAGGTAAAGCTAGGGGCCTTTAATGAGGTCTGAGGTTAATGGCCAGAGAAATGCCTTACTGGGAGGTCACTAATGTAATTATAAATCATAACAATGTAAACAGAAATGCAAAATGGTCAAGTTACCATTAGAAGATAAAGTTGCCCAGAATATTCTATACTCCTATATAGAGATTCCAAAAGGAAAAAAAAATTTCAATTTTTACAATTCTATTTAGGATTTTAATTACTGTGTGGACACAGATACTGTTCTACTGACTCCGAAACAAGTAACATTCCTACTGTATTAAGGGAAAAAGAACCTTTGATTTCAAAGGAGCTTATGCAAGTTATTCATTTCCAGTTGCTACTACCACAATTATAAGAGACTGAACTATTTTAGTAATTTGTATTTAAGACATCTAAAGAAGACCATATGGACCATATAAGCATCTAAGGATTCAGTTTTTATTGAGACTGAGACATCAAATTTTGGAACTCCTACGGAAAAACAGCAAATTTCTTCCAGCACATGGAAGAAAATATATCCAAATTGCTAATATAAAATATTTACTTATTTAAAATGAGGTGAAATGTGATAGGAATAGCAGCTATTTTACTGGTAACAAAATTTCTTATGTTTGCAAAGTTTCAATAATCCTAGGACAATAATCATATATTGCATAAGTCTTCCCTGATATTAATTTTAAGGAACTGCTAGGTTAGTTGACTTCACAGTAAATTTTCATCTGACTTGTCAAGAATCCTAAAGTTTAGACAAAGAAAGAGAACAAAAGATTATCTATCATAATATCTACATTGTAGATATAGAAATTTTAAGTCAAAATGCTAAAGCAGGAGCCCCTAGTAACAAGAGTTCTCCAACTCACCCCTTTCTCTATGCAGGTTCTCTAATTATTATTGGCTTCTTACAAAGAAGAGAACTTGATAAAACTTATGTGCTGTTTTGTGGGAACTTTCGATGGGTCAGTGTAGTGAGACAAACTTAGAAAGAGTGTATTTATGTAAACTTTCTTGAATTGAAAAAAAATCAGTTAATTGAAAAATAGGATGTGTGGTTGAATTCATAAGCAGCTAAAACTAGACCATCTCTCCCCTCTCTCATATGTAGTAAATGAACTAGAGTTATCACATCACTGCTAAAATAGACCTACATCTCTTAGCTCCCTCTTACAGGTGGGCACTGTCCTCTTTGCTGGGGCTTCCTCAAAAAGATGAAGTACAGAATTTCTTCTAATTTCAATGCATTGTGGCACAACAATGTGACCAGTTGTTTAAAAAAGCAGAACAAAAGCGTTTATACCAAATATTTTAAAAGATCTGTTCTTTGTTTCAAACCTCTAATAAATATATGTTTTCTTTGTCCATTTCACAACATACTAGTAAGCATGAAATCTTAGGGTGTGTGAATAATGTCTCACCAAAGACATATTGTAAACACAGGAGTAAAATCTGATCCATGCTATTACAAATAATTTACTAAATCTACCTTAGTAACCTTTTGAAGATTTTGGCTTTAATTTGTAAATGAACACATTGATCTTGTTACAATTTATTAATGAAGAGAATGAGTTGGCAATAGATTATTTCTAAATAACATTATCAAATCATAGTTTTTATAACCAGCTATGTATAAAGATATATGCACTATTGTCACAACTTCATTCATTTTCAGTAATATTTTTATTATTTTTTTCATGTACATTGAGCTCAATGAATATGTACATATATATAGTTAAATGTATTTGGATACCATAAGCATATATATATATATATATATATATATAAATATTATATCTAGGCATACAATTACTGACACAATGTATTAATTTTCATTTCTTGGTAAAACTTGAATTTGTTTGAACAGCGTTTCTAGTTTGAATACATTTTGATATTGGCCTCAAGGGAAGAAAATCAATAACTGTATAATATACCTCCATCCATAGAAACCAAATTTTCAGACTTCTGTCAGCAGCACATCATAAGAGTTGCATGAGTGACCATGAGATTGGCAGCTTGTCAGGGCTTGTCTAATGGGGAAAGAGTTACACAGACTTGTGAAAAATCTTAGAAAAAAATAAAAATTAACAGATGAAAGTTGATTCTCAGGTGTGTAAGTAAATCTAATGACTGAAAAAAAGACTTGATATTCAAAAGAGGATTCCCACAAATACCAAATTTCTAGTCCTTTCTCTTCTTCCTCCTACTGCTGGTGTTTTGGAACCTGGACAATTTTTTAATGTGACTTTTTCCAACACCAGATTTTAGAGAATTTATTATTACCATGTTATCATCTCAGCTTTACATTTCAATCTAATTCATTATCTATTTCAGTAAATTTTTTCAGATATGAGGTAACAGGCACCAAACTCAGAACAAAAGGAATATATTTTTCCCACAAGTTAATCAGATTTAAAAGTCAAATCTTGTACAAAATAGTTCTTTGGAACATGATGTTCTTTACTTATTTTGGATTAGTGTGAAAACTAGAATTGGCTCTGGGTGACAAGAGATAGTTACTTTTGATCACTGTTTCTTCCAATGCAATGACATTTTCAAAAGTTCTAATCCTAAGGACACTAACCCGTGACTCATGGGCTTTCTCTGAGAAAGCACACTAAAGGACATAGTAGAAGTAAATACTCTCACAGGCTCAGTGGCAAGTTAATAGAAGGAAAATGCAGCTTCTCTGATATCCTTAAGGATCTGGGTTTACAACCAGCTGGTCTCAATGCTGTAAGAAGGCTAAAGTCAGTTCCTGTTTCTTTTATACACATTGAAAAGTACAGCACTATTCAGGATAATTGACAAGTTACTTTTCCAAGGGAGCTGTGCACTAAAATAGTTTTCTCTGCATTTTCAAAAAACAATACCCAAACACCTACACAATTCTTATCATTTTGGAGTGCTGAGTGTACAATAGAGTCTCTGAATTTTATTTGTGTCTTTGCTTGGTTTCTGAAACTTTTCAACAACATGCAAAACAATACATAGGCATGTTTCTGGAATTACATGTGGTGGTTTGTGAATACTTACAGACACTTGAATACTTTGTCTTTTGGGTTCCTAAAAAGGTAATTCCAAACATAAGGACAACAATCATAAATGTGTCTTTTAGCTTGGGAATCATTTACCAGAAATTGGTAAGAAATAATTACATTATTTGTATAATGTTAAGAAAAAGCAAACCTTGAAAGTTATAAAAATATATCTCTAAAATTGTAGTCTGCAATATAAAATGTATATTCAGACTGGAAGAATCTAGATATCTATTACTGGAATATGATGATCAGCAAAGCTAGTTTGCCATGGAAGTAACTGCATAAATTATGTTTTTCTAGGTATAATCTTTACACAAAAACTTTTGGGGAGAGGGTGCCCTATACCTGTGTACATTAGATATAGCACCTAAATAATTCATAGGGTGGGTTTTTCTTTAATGACAATTGTTATAGATAGTATTTCATCAGCTGTCCCATACTCATAAAATTTTTATTATTTCCATCAATTACTTCTTTAAGACTTCTCCTACCTCCCATTTCTCAAATTTCGTTCCATCTTGTAGTCATAATCAAAAAGTACAATACACTGAATAATCACAATGGAGTCCAGTCATGAGGGAAGGTAAGGGAAAGGCATATAAAAATAATTAAAATGTGTCAATTACATGTACCAAATACTCAAAATGAATGTAGTCATTATGGACTGCAAATATGTACAGTACTAATTAAAAAAGAGAAGTCATATAGGAGGTTTCTTGTGATTTTCAAAACATAACATGTTATCTCATTCTTGCATACTTTAGCACATGGTTTCTCAAATTTGACAGTGTTGGTGCTCTGTGCTAATTCTTTGTTGTGGGAAGCTGTTCCTTGCATTGTAAGTTTACCAGTATCCCTGGCATGCACACTATAGATGCTAACACTTTCAGTCCCTAAACTCCTGTTGTGACAAACAGAAATGTCTCTGGATAATTTATAAATGTTCCCTGGGGACAAGATTTTTCTACTTGAGGCTCACTAGCTTTGTATACAATTCTTTGTGATAGTGATGATTGACCCTGATCTTGGTCAGCTACATATTACTGTTCTTACATACTGATATTGTCTTGAAGCATCATCTGTGCTTAATTGAATAACTCAAAAAGAGGCAGAGCTTCTTTTATGCTCTTTTCATTGGAATTAATCCATAGTCTTTAACATACTTAGCATCATGCATTGTATTTTCCAACCTATAAGACAAAGAGACTTATGTGAAAAATTAAGAGTAGTTATAGTGTGTTTTCCATGATATATCCTCAGATTCTGTCACTATTCCTGGTACATTATAAGTATTCAGTAAATATCTATAGGAATAATGATGAAATAAATGACTAAATTAATAAGGTTAGTTGGAAATTTTGTAACGAGAGCATATAAATAGTTTTTAAGCTTTACATAGAACATTTAGGTAGAAAGAAATATTTCTTAAAGTCATTTCTCCAAAATTCTACACTAAGGGGATTTTGAGGTCATGAAGGTATAAAGTTTGAATGTAAAGCTATAAAAAGTAACTACAATACTCATAAGTGGAAAAAATCCTAGATATTAAATTTTTATAATTGTCATTTGATTGCATTATCACTTACACAAAAGACTCTAATAATTTACATCATCCTATAGTTACTACCTTTATTTTCCAATGTCAAAATGCTAATTAATATTTGTCAGTGGTGATGATAAAATGCAAATTTTGAACAGGATTTTTTTGGTTGCTATTTTCACAGACATTGATTGACTGCCTTGAGGTAAAATTTTCTCTTCAGAATCATGCCATTTCAGTACTTTGTAGCAAATATAATATGGTATATCATTATGATAGAATAAATAAGGGATATGCCACTACTAAAAATATTTCCATGTCTGACCTGGAATCTGTTAACTTATATGACAAACACAACTTTATAGATTTATTAATTAAAAGAATCTGAAATTAAATGATTTTTCTGGATTACTTAAATGGGTCCAGTATAAATAACAGGGTGTCTTGCAAAATGAAGGCAGTAGATCATATAGACAGACATATGACAATGGGAGCAGAGATAGCTGAAAATAGTATGCATTGACTTTGAAGATGAAGGAAGGTTCCTTGGTAAAGATGCTGTGGACTGTAGAAACTAGAAAAGATGGGAAAACAGGCCTGCTGACAGTGTGATTTTCACCCAGTGAAACTGATTTCATATGTCTGACCCTGGAAGTATAAGCTAATAAATTTGTGTTGATTTAAGTCACTAAACTGTCATAATCTGATTCAGTGTCAATAGGAAACTGTGCAATCATCACAAGGAGAGGCCTATTGATCTACTCTTGGTAAGAATTTTGTACTGAGTGGGTAACTTTATATGTTTATGTATCACCCTTCCACTTTTCAAGGGTGAACTTGGTTCAGGGTTATGTACCATTTTTTGAACACACTAAAAGTGTTAATCTATTCCAGAAAGGAAGTAATCTTGGGTAGATGTCAGTGTTCAGTTTTTCCAATAATGCTGTAGTGAACATTTTTACTGGTGGGTCATGATGTACAAGAGTGTACACCTGCACCCATTTGTTGGAAGTATGAAGATTCTATGATAAGTACTGCTATCTAGATGATCTTATATTTTTATTTAATGTATCTTGACTAATTTGACCTTTTGTATTCTTATTGGAATTTTATGTGGTATCTCAATTTGCCTCCATATTGAAATGAAGAGAAATGAAATCTTTGTAATATTCAGTATTCAGAATTTCTTTACCAAATCTAATAAGTTTTTATACTTTTCTTTAAAGAGAACTTGTGCTTTTAAATTTACTCTGAGGAACTGTTTGCTAAACAGTTAAATGGTATAGTTCTTCCTTCATTTCTAGCTTATAGAAATGAAATTTGAATCAAGTAACTTAAGATGTAAATTACAATAGCTCATTAATAATTTAGGGAATTCTATATATACAAGCTTATATTCTATCATATATTTTCCTCTTATTTCTTTTCCTTGACTTGACCTGTCTGAGAATGGAAATGATGGTAACAAGAAAATTTATTGTTTCTGATCTCAATGAGAAGTCTTTCAATGCTTTAGTTTATATGTTATAATGTTATATAGATTTAATTTTATTGTGCAATACTTTAAAAGTAAAACAAAGAGAATTCCATGGAAATTCGATGTGACAGTAGGTGAAATAAATATGTAAATTATCACTCTTTAAACTGGTGAAAATGCACTTACTGGGAAGATTGTATAAGGTTATAAATCCCAGAGTTCAGTGTTAGACATATTAAATTTAAGATGTGTATCTGATATGCAAGTAGTTTTTATTATAAATGCAAATGGTTATATTATTAATCAAGAGTTCCCCATAAAAGCAGACTTAATATGATATATAAATATATGATGGGGTAATTATGATAATTTTTAATGCAGTCATAAAGGCCAAGAGGTCCCATGCAGGAACCTGGAAGGTATGGAACCAAAAAACTGGTGGTATATGAGATTGAATGTTTGAAAAGCAGGGTGACAACAGTGTAAATGCTACTCTGAGATTGCAAGTTTGGGAAGCAGAAGAGGGTGGAAGGATGAGTGGGTGCACAGGATAATAGTATAAGTCCTAAAATGTGAAGAATTAGGAACCTTAATGTCTGAGGGCAGAAGAAAATAAATATCTCAATTTAGAGAGGGAGAGAAAGAGAAAAAGAGAGAAAACTTGCTCTTTCTCTTTTTGTTCTATCCTCAGCAAACTGGGTGGTGACAGCGGCCATCTTTACTCAGTCTAATGATTCAGATGTCAATATCTTCCTGACACACCCTTGCAGACATACCCAAAAATAATGTTTAACCAACTCTCTGAACATCCTTTAGTCCAGTTAAGGTGACAAATAAAATGAACCATCACAACTCCACACCTTGTCAGCTTGCCACTTATATATGTGCCCTTTAACTATACTTAATCTCCAAATAAATAAATACAATAACAAGGTCATAATATCACCTAACATGGTACAACTATACACTAAGTGAATTCCTTCTTTCGATGTCCTATAACTTAAACGCTATGATATAAAGACAACAATACTCAAATACTAACATAAGTCAATTCATCTAAGGTTATATATTTTTGGATAAGATAGAAAAAAGTCAAAAACAGTCATTTAATGTAAGTATATACTCAACACAAATATATTCAGAACAAAATATAGAGAAAATACTCATGATGATTATAGTCTTTATTCTTCTAATCTGTTATGTGTTTGTAACTGGTGTATATAACTACCTTCTTATATTATCCATTCTGTATTCTTTGTTTTCATTCCTAAAAAAATTTGGGTCATTTAATATTCCTGCCTGGATTGGGCCGTTGTAATTTTCTATGCGTTTTAATCATAGGATGTGACAACACTAAAACACACTTTAAAAATCTACTAACACCAGCCCTCCAAAATTATACCACCTAGCTGGCATGATAATTGAGTCTTCAAAAGGCTTTTACATAGTATATTAAATGATCTGCTTTGATAAGGTAGGAAACATGGTAAGATGCATGAATTCAATGAACATATGTCCATCAATATACTTGTTTGTGAAGGTGGTTCTTTGGTTAATGCTTTGTGGAATATATCATTCTGTAATTTCATGGAGTTTTGACAGAAGGACTGGGATGCATATGTTATGGTTTGTGTCTAGATGTCCCCCAAAGCCTCATGCAGTCAGGGCACAGGTTTTTCAGAGGTAACTGAATCTAGAGTGTGATGCTCAAATTAAGGGAATGAGTGCGACACACTCCATAATGCCAGTAGCCTGCATACAATATAAGGGACAGAAAGAGTCTTTTGTCTCTCCCTTTATTGCTTTTTCTGTCTTCTGCTGCCATGAAATGATGCCCCTCTGCTATGTGTCAACCTGCCTTGGAACTAGCCAATATAGACGGAAACCTCTACAAACTGTGAGCAAAATAAATCTTTCCTCCCTTAACTTTGGGCATCAGGTGTTCTGCCTCAGTAACAAGATAAGTAACAAAAACAGAATTTGGTACCAGAGAAGTGGGGTCATTGCTGTGACTCAGGAGCCTTTGAGATTGGCTTGTGGGAAGAGTTTGGAATGATTTGGAGATACCAGCTGAAAAGGTAGAGCTAGAATGCCTTAGCTTGTACTCTATGGGAGATTTTGGTCAGAGCTCAGAAGATCAGAAGGCAGAGAGAAATCCTGCCTGCAAAGACCAGGCTCCAGAAGTTTTTGCTGGGAACCACTACATTGGTTTTTGGACTCTAGATGATATGTGTTATGCCTTTGCAGAGTTTGTCTGCATTTTGTTCATCTCCAGAGACTTTGCCTGAGACTAAAATTAAGGGCAGTGGACTAATTAGTCTTGCAGAAGAAATTTCAAGGCATTTGCATATTGAAGCAGTGGCATAGCTAGTTTTGGGGGCTTTTAGTCAGACTTATGTTGAAAAACAAGAGCGAAGAGCAGAGTACAATGATTTAAAACATTTTCAGTTTGGCCAGAAAAGAAACTGCAGTAAAGCTGTGAACTGTAAAGATAGAACAGAGGAGATCTCGAGTGCAGAGAAGGAATAGGAGAATAGAAAACGCAGCCTGAGGGCATCATAAGAAGCAGTAAGACTCCACACTTTGAAGCCTCAAAATTGCAAAAGTGAAAGACTTTGCTTTGAGAAGAAAACAGTGGAACACCATAAAACAGAATGGCAGTAGCTGCAGCATGTCCCAGAATGGCAGAGGCCACACCATGTTACATAATGGTAGCAGCCTAGAGATTTTATTCCTCGGAATTGGATTTAGAATGCTCAGTGACCCAGGCATTCAATCCCTAAAACCAAGAGAGAGAGAAGCCTAATTACTGCTCCTGTTGGCAGTAGACCTTAGCATCATACACATGGTGCTGGTTTTAGGTGCATGCAGAATGTAAGAGTTGTGGGGCAGGAAGGCTTACACCCAAATACCAGAAGGCCTTGGAGGCCAGGCAGTGTGCTCCTGAGAGGGCATTGTGTGAAACTGTGAGTTTAAAGCCACAGGTGCAGTAGAGATCCCAGAAGTTTAGAGAAGCCAAAATGTATTGTCTGAGGGAAACTGGAAGGTGGGAGCAAAGCTGACTCAAGAGAACAGACAAGGGAGCTACAGCTTCCAAAAATGCCATATGGGCACAGCCACCCAGGGCCTTTGGAATTCACATCTTGCCACAGATGGCTTTGGATGCTGCACATGTAACTACAAGACTTACTATTTGCCCTGCTGGATTTTGGACTTTCTTTGGTTCCATTTTTTGTATACCCCTTTTTGCAAATTTTGAAATGGAAACATCTATCTTGTGCCATTGAAGTTTGGAAGTGTTTAACTTCCTC
Source organism: Cuniculus paca (assembly GCA_004365215.1). Taxonomy (NCBI): domain Eukaryota; kingdom Metazoa; phylum Chordata; class Mammalia; order Rodentia; family Cuniculidae; genus Cuniculus; species Cuniculus paca. The sequence goes on along the minus strand of RJWT010042747.1, from coordinate 1,086 downwards.
TTTTTTTGTACAGAAACTTGTGACCAAGAGTTTTCCTTAAATCTCATAGCACTTGTGACTTGGATGTTTCTGTAATGCTGAAACTGTTAGGATGTTGGCAACTCTTGGAAATGGATTAGATGCCTTTTGCATAAAAGGATGTGCATGAATCTTTGGGTGTCCAGGTGTGCAATGTTACAGTTTGTGTGGAGATGTCTTCCAAAGCCTTATGCAGTCATGGCAGAGGGATGGCTTTTCAGAGGTGGCTAAATCTAGAACGTGATGCTGGGATTAAGGATGTGAATGCTACACCTGCCCTAGAGTTGGTAACCTGCATACAATGTAAAGGACAGAGTCTTTTCTCTCTCCCTTTTTACTTTTTCTGTCTTCTGCTGTCATGAACTGTTGCCCTTATGCTATGTTTTACTCTGGTTTGGAGCCAGCCAATTATGGATTGAAACCTTTACAAATTGTGAGCTAAATAAATCTTTTCTTCTTTAACTTTTAGGGTTGGGTATTTTTGTCTCAACAATGACATAAGTGAAAAAGACACCAGACAAGGAAAATCTATACTCAGAATACATACCTATTCCAATAAGAAAAAAAATTGCCACTTTTCCATGATGGAGTGATCTGATACAATGAATCTGTCACTGATTGGTTATTCTGGGGAATGGTGCCGTATCAGGAGCTTGATATTGGTTATAGCTTTTGGCACTCAGAGGTGATACACCCATGGAAGTCTATGTTGCTGAATTCACACATAACTTCATCTCTGGCACCATAGACATTTTGTTAGTGAGTCTAAGGGGTAATAGCAGGAATACCTGGGAAAAGAAGTTGATTGTATTCACAGAACGAGTCATTGTATCCACTTGAATATCAAAATCATCTCTACTAAGTTCATCATTTAGTGAACAAGCACACAAGTTACACATATCTTCAAATTGTTTGCTTATTCTGTAATATTTATCCATATATCTTTTCCTTCAATTTATTCATCATAAATTTTACCATCATGTTTCTCCCAAGCTCCCAACTAGCCAAATCATTTAGCAATAGACCATGATGCTATTGCTTATTGAAAGCTTTGAATCCATAGCCTAT
>RJWT010042746.1:0-12074 GCA_004365215.1 Cuniculus paca | reverse complement strand
GCCATGGACCCAAAGGTAGAGGACACCAGTCAGGAAACTGTCTCATGTACCCAGACCTTCAGTCAGCTTCATTCTTCGGGGTGAACAGCCCATCAAAATCATCAGACACTTGACTAAAGTCTGCAGTATTAAAAAGAAAGATATCTGCAAACCAGCAGGAAAAAAAAAGACTCCCACATGATGCCCTGATAATCTAGAGCATTTCAAAGAAATTTTTAAAACTTCAAAATCAAATTCTCTAAGAATTTCCAAACCACTGGCTCTCCAAACAGGAGAAAGATATTATACAAAAGAAACACCAGTGAATAAGAGTTTTCAGATAAAAGATATAATTCAAGAGAAATATTGTATAATAAACAGGGGAATCTCCCAGGACACAGAACATTCGGACAAAGAAACAGAAATATTAGATAAACATAGAGGATAAACCCAGAATGCTTAATATTCACCAATAAACTTTCTAAAAGAAGAAAGAATACACAGAGGGAAGATGATTTTCAAAATCTAAGTATTGAGAGACTATCAGAGTTAAAAGTAAATAAGTAATAAAGAAAGAAATACATAAGTACAGTTGAAACTTTACAGAGGTTTTTTTAAAAGGCAATCAACAATGAATTAAAATTAGTCTAACATTAGATTTTTCATTAGCCACACTAAGCACTAGAAAACAGTAAACCAATGTCTCCAAAGTTCTGAAAACAAATGACTTTCAATTAAGAATTCTATTTCTTGCCAAATAATTAGGTCAATAAATTATGAGAGTAGAATAAAACTTTTCTGTTTTGCCCCATTTCATTTCTTTGCCTTCCTGTGTGCACTTCCCAAGGATGCTAACTTGAGGGGGAAAGGACAAAGAAAACATAGTTCAAGAAATAGGGTGCTGTTCAAGGGAAAGTAAAAGCAGACTTCAGGATGACAGCTTTGGAATATTGCTGGAGGAACCAACTCAGATCCAGCAGGTCCAGTGTTCCCAGCAGAGGTTTCCAGGGCAAAGGGGGAGTGAGTGGAGGGAGAATGCTGGGGAAGGGGGGCTGTTTCAGTAGATGGCTCATTCAGGATTTGAAGCTGGGGATGTTCTCCACTAAGTGGTAGAAAATTAAACCCATAAAGAAGGAATCTAATGTAAGAACCCTATCTAGAGAGAAAGAGTATAACTTCCATAGGAAAAACAGAAGGAACCATATTGACTTGGAAGAAGTCCAAAATATTGGGGTGAAAGAAGTAGATGACACAGTTTTGATGCCATCTCTTATGTGCCAACTTTGTCTGACAAAGTTCAGAAGTACTGCCCGTGGCTAATGAAATAAGAAATGAAGATTTAATTATATTTTTGAAGTACCAAATTTAGGCTGTAAGGAAATAGACAGATGATGTAATTATACATAGAAAAGGGAAGGTGAAAAGTAATATAGATGAATTTGGTCCTAATCTACTATATCAAGAAGTAAATGGTATCTAAATGTAATAAATCAAGAAATAGTGAGATATGTATTATATAAGATAGACAGATGATGGATAGATCAGACATCACTAAAGGAAAAATCAAAACAGAACAATTTAAAGTTGGTCACCTCTAGAGGTAGAGATTGTGGGGATTGTGGTTTTTATTATAAATTCTATATCATTTGGCTGTTTTACTACACAAATTTATTATTTCAATTCAATTGAATGTCAACATATGGATAAATGAAAATATTTCAATAACTGTCATGTAAATTGTCACAAGAATGATTTATTTCATATGTAGTATAACTCAAGTAAAATAAGAAGAAAGGCCTTCATCTTCCTTTAAAAGTTGATGTTGCTTTGAAAAACACGCACAACATTTGGACCTACTGATGTTGACAAACTTTTTTTATTTTGCACCCAGATATGATATGGTAAAAATAATTGTGTACTCCATGCCCTGGTACACACAATGCATCAGCAAATATGGCAGACCTGAAGACTGTCAGCAAGAGTCTCCACTCACTTCAATCAATTGAGTAAGCTTCATAAGGCAGCATTTGGAAAAAGATAGCAAGTGAGAGGGCAAAGTGCATCAACGTCAAAACCTGGAACTGCACCCGGAAGTAAACTGCTACACTAGAGCACAAAATATATTCCCCTTTTGGCGTCTCCTATTAAGAAATCAGGCCTCACCATTTTCTGAATTCCCTGTTCAAAAGTTGTTTCAGGTAAACTGCATTGTAGTCACTGAGCCCTACAGAAGCCCAGACAGAAGCGTATGTTTATAATACTTTATAAATGATCTGAATAATGCCACTTGGCTTTGGCCTGCTTGACTGAACTAAGAATTAGTAAATTACCTGTCGCCAAACTTGGGACCTTTTCTTCTTCCATGCCACATGAAATACACGCAGTTTTAAAGAATGGATAAATCTTGATAAAACACTGAAAATGGTAAATATTCCTAATAACAGCTATATACCAACAGTGCTGATAAAGCAAACTGCTTAATAAAGGCAGAAACACAACTGAGCCTTAGACAAAAGCGTGGTGTAAGTAAATTTCAGTGACCCACCAAGCTTTGTGTCTACCCACATCTTATAACCCAACCCCCTGCAAGATGAGCCCATCACTATTTCTAATAAACCTGATGTCCCTCACCCACGAGGGGTCCTGTCCTCAGCTTGGTCCAGTCCATAGCAGAAGGACGAAGCCCATACTGTGAGACTGTAAGTGACAGAATAAACTTGCACAACAAATGATACAAAAGAAAAAACAACTGATTATCCATTTGTGAACCTTTATGTGCAACATACTTAAGAACTAATAGCAGTGAAACACACACACACACACACACACACAAACCAACTAGTTCTGTAGGGAACAGCAGCAGCAGGACACATTCCTCTGAGACAGTAAACAAGGACAAAAAAGAAAGAGACAAGTATTAGTTAAGAAGTCTCTGAAAAACCACAGTCCAGTAAAGAGGCTGTTATTCCTATTTTCTAGAGATAACTTAATAACACATCAAAATGCAAACTAAAGTTTACACAAGCAGAAAATCCAAAAATCATTTTGCTTCCTACTTAATTTTGTTAAACTCCCTAATTTCTACATAATCCAATTTTTAATAATCAACCTTCTTAACTCTGTCTTATATTGCTTCAGTGCAGCCTAATACTAAATTCCCTCAACAAATTATACTGTTTCACTAAATGCTTACAGCCACATATATTATTATTTCTAAGTACGAAATATAATTAGTTTAGACTTTAATAACTTAATCATGGAATAGCATAGTGCACAATGTACAAAGGAAAAAAATAGTTTTTATAATGTACTTATCCTGATGGGACCAACTGACAAGTGACAAATGAATCATATTATTGACTATGCACTACATTTGTATTGATTTGGTGAATATATTGCTGCACAGTTAATGCTATGTCAGCCATTCATTTACAAATATATATTTCCAGGGATGTCATGCCAAAATATACAGACATTTCCTATGAGCTTGTAGGAACCTAGCCCAATTCATTTGTAATTCTTTAAAAACTAAACAATTTTTTTTAATTCCACAGTTATTTGGACAAGTTACAGAGTAGTCTACAGTAATGCTATTCTGCTTAATATAGAAGCTGTGTATTTAAATTGTAATTATTTGTCTTGCTAATTATATAGTGCACAGTACAACCCAAGTTATTCAGATAACCTGTGTACTCGTATGGCTAGAGTAACTGGCAAGAGAATACCTGAACGACTCCATGCGGTAAGTTCATTATAAGCATCTTGAGAAAAACAGAAAAGTAAGGCTACACTAACCCTAAACCATGGCTATTGACTATTGCTCCCTGGGAAATCAGAACACTGAGTCAACCAATATTGAGGAAGTAATCAGGAATGGCAGAAACTGCTTGGTGGCTAAGACAATGGAAAGCTTGAAACTAAACGGCATAAATGTGAACAATGCCAGAAATGTTGTGTAACTCAAAGCACACTGTTACCACTAACTATTTAGAGTGGTGCTGCAGGGATAAATCTGCCACCCTACCTCATCAGGGCAAAGGAAGAAAGCAGCAGACACAGTGATTGAAATGAAGATACAGGGACAGAGATAGGTGCAGATGCAGATAGCAAAACAAGTTTTCATAAATGATCCTCTAAAGAGCCATTTTTTATTGTCTGAATGGAATGTATTATAGTACCATGTAATGAAGTAAAGAGGAGCAAGAAAAAAGCTTTAGCTTCACAAATTTGGAGCTTAGATTCAAGACCTGATAAATCATTTGGCTTTAAACTTTTACCCTTCTGAAAAGCTTAAGGAAATTGGACCTCAATTTTAGCTAAAATTATGTGTGCCGGATACTGAGGATCTGAAATGAATCTATTATATCAGAGGTTACATGGTCTCTATCATCCCTTCCATATCTCTCAGCCCATATACTCCAAAAATGCAAATTGGAAAATTAATCTGAATCTTAATTCCAAAATTACCCTAACATCAGATAAATTAAGAAATCTAACAACTTCTAAACTCTGACCACTTTTATATGTATTTGGTACATACAGAGTAGCAATTCATGGCACTTAAACATTTGTTCAAATATGAAAGAAAAGTCACTAAATGCCATTTTGAAAGGAGCGTTCTTTCAAAAAGAATTTACCAAGTTCAAGATAGGTCTGTTCAGCAAAATGTGATACTATTTATTTCCACAGTGCTTTATAAATGGAATTTTCTTCAACTGGTATCCATTTCCCAGGGCTTATGGACCCTTTCATACTCTCCATATTTAGAACCAAAGGTTCCTTTCTAAAGAGATCTTAATTTGAAGGTAAAACGTGGTCCAAGTTCTTGAATTCCCACTTTCTTTTCACTTTTGAATGTGTACCTATGAACTCTAAAGAAAATGTAATCCCACTGATTGTGGAATGTGGCAACCTGTCTTCCAAAAAATTCAGGATTATGGGGAAAGAGAGAAGCAAACGTGCATCCAATTGAATGACCCAGACGTGTTGTAAAATTATTCAGAAGTCTTTCAGGTGCACGCTCTGTCATGTCCTTACCCTTTCTCAATTTCTTTTCAAAGACGAACACTGCTCATTTTGGGGCCATTTGGCAAGTGACTGAAAATAAGTCCATTTGGTGTTTTACAATCTTCATTAATCACAATTAGATCTGTGAAATCTCTTGAGATGCACTGTGGAATAATTTTTTTCAGTCTATAATAAACCTGTGAGTTGGCTATCACTGTTGAGAGCTGCTGGCGGAGTATTACTCTTCTCCCATGAGGTCCACCTGACGTGATGAGAATCTTGGGAGAAGTTTCCCTGCTGAAGCAAAGAGCAGATTCATCTGTAGCTTCGTCATAAGCAACCTCTTCATCATTAGGGTCTACTGTAGTTTCATCATGCACTCATTGGTTGTCAGTGGTCTTGGGTACGGGTTTTGGTGGAGCCTTATCACCAAGAGCTTCTCTCTCCTTTTTAAGTTTTTTCTTAGCAGCCAACTTTTCCTTTTGCTGCTGCTGTTTCACCGCCTGAACATTAAGTGTCACTGTTGCTTGTTCTTAATTTCCAAAATGCTGCACCCTGGGGGGAGGGAGGGAAAGCAGTCGCTTTCGGGGTTTGGACCCCACCTTCTGCCGCACCATCCCCGGGAACTGCAGCCTCTTGAGACTCTTCCACGGCGGGTTTTCTTTTTCAAGCTTTTTTTCCTGCTACCACCACTCTTCCCTGGCCTTGGCCGTGTTGTTTGCTCCAGTGTGTCTTTATCTAAAGAGCCATTTTATTCTAAGCTAGTCCAGGCTCTAGATCTGATGGGTAGTAGGACTTCTCCATATTGCAACTTTGTGTGATCCAGTGTCACCAAACCTGTTTCTAAATACCTCAGATGTTGGCTTCACAGTGCTTTCTTGAACAGCAGGATCTGCAGTATTACTGATGCTGGAATGCTGCCTCAAGTTACTGCCTAGTTGAATAAAAAGAAGTTAACTTTTCTCCACTGTTACTTTGTGCAGTTGGAATGGCACAGATGCCTATCTCAGGAAGGTACAGTGAGAACTCTTCCCAACTTGAAGGTCAGATGGGCATCTCAAATTCAAAATGTCCCAAACCAAATTCCCCATGTCTCTTTTTTGTACTCATTCCTTCCAGTCTTCCCCCATGTTCTCTGCGTGTCATGGACTCATTTCTTTCTCACAGACACCACATTCTATTGGCTCTGGATTCCCAAAACATCCAGAACCCAAAGACTTCTTACTACCCCACCACACCCCTGCCCCACTGCCAGCATCACCCCAGCCCAATCATCACCGCCTTTGCTTGGCCTATGCCAATAGCTTCCTGAGGAATCCTTTTCTAGCTTTTATCCTCCACAATCTATTCTTAAGATAGCAGCTAAAGCAATCCTGTTGGCAGGTAAGTCAGGCTGCATCACTTCTCTGCAAATCCTTCCTTGGCTTTGCATCTCTCCAGAATAAAATCCTAGGCCTCCATCATCATGCTGAAGCCCTTCATCATCCTCTGACCCCATTTCCTGTTACTCTCCTCCTGAAGGTGGGGGAGAGGCTTCCTCACTGCACACTAGAAAGAGACTTCCTTCCACACTAGAAAGTGTGGAAGCAGGTGCCTCAGGCTTCTGCATGTGGGCCTCTTCCTGGGGCTTCTTCTACCATAGTCTTTGGTCAATGTCACCATCTCAGGGAGGCCTGCCCAGACTAACCTTTTTAAAATTAAAGAATCCTCACATACAGGCACATTCTCTTTCTCTCTTAACCTCTTAAAGTTACCCCCATATGGCACACTATGTGTTTTACTTCTCAATTTTGGTTGCATCTTTTCCACTAGAATATAAATTCCTTAACAGTAGAGACATTGTTTCTTCTTCCTTTTTCTACTATATCTCCAGTGCCTAAGCTAATATCAAACACACAGTAGGTACACATAAATGTTCATTAAATACCTGAATCCAGTCAGTCAACTAATAACAAATATTTTAAAATGTGTGACACATACTAAGTGTACAGTGTTAGCAATTTTGTACTTGGGGTATCTGTTTATGTAATTACCTTTAGTTTTTTTTTTACCTCTTCCCAATACTTTGAGCGTAAATTGTATTAACTTCAAAACAGTTTATTATTTCTTAATGTTTTGCTTTTGTTTTGTCTTCAATATGCAATTATTCCAGCATTAAAAGCTTATAATCATAAAGCATCGAAGACATTTTCCATAAGGATGCACTGTTTAAAACTGGTTTTTAATAGCATTTAAGTACATATTGTAATACTCTTTAAATAGCCCCTGTGTACATTTTTCTCTAAATAAATTTTAAGTAAGGATAATTACAAAACTCCTCAGCTGCATAGAATTTGTATATCATCCTATATTAATTTTCTATAATTTTTTCAAAATTATGAGATAAGGGACTGAAAGCATAGCTCAGCAACAGAGCACTTGCCAGCACATACGAGGGCCTTGGTTCAATACGCAGCACCACAAAGTGCATATGATTTCACTGTTCCTAGCAAGGTCTAGCTAGCCCTAAGTTTGTCTTTTAAAAAGATAAGAGCTAATCAAGTTTAAATTATTAGCTCAAAGAACTTTATTCAAGCTCTATAATAAATTACTGAAATTCCAAAAACAGGCACACAATTATCTCCTACCATTCTCCTTACCTCTTTTAATTATATATAACTGGATCATACGTAAAAACATCAACAGCATTCCCGTGGTTCTTTGGGATCCAACATAACTAGCGCTCTTTTAATTATCACCTCTATATATCTATAGCATAAAAGTAGCAGATGTTCATAGTAATTATTCGGACACACTAGTAAAAAACTTTGTTTTGCGTAGTTTTAGTGGTGGAAGCATTTTATTGCATTATAATTTTTACTTAAGTCAATTAGTGTTTTACAGTATGTATAGAATAACTATCAATTAATCAAATTTTTTTTACCAAATGCCTTATTCTCCTAACTGATCAATAACAGAGATATATTGTACATGTGTTTGCAAGGTCTCTTACATTTTCAATATGGTCTGGGTAATGAATTTTTGTATACAACCTTTAACCACAGAGAACAAAAACAAAAACAGATAAACTTCTATCAACTTTAAAAACTTCCACACAACAAAAGAAACAATCAACAAAGTGAAGAGGTAACCTATTGAATAGGAGAAAATACTTACAAACATGACAGACATTGTTTTTCCAAAAGGAGATACAAATAGCCAGTAGGCATATGAAAAAATGCTCAACATTATTATTCATCAGAGAAATGAAAATTAAAACTATAATAAACATTAGAATTATTATCCTCAAAAAGAGAATGTAGAGAAAGAAGAGCCCTTGTATGCTGTTGGAGAAATATAAATTGGTATAGGTATTATGGAAACTAGTATGAACTTCCTAAAAAAATTAATAATAGAACCACCATCTGATCTAGCAATCTTGACACTGGATATACATCAAAAAAAAATGAAATCAGAGTGTCAAAGAGATGTGTGCATTCCCATGTTCATTACAACACTGTCCACTTCAGCAAAGATGCAGAATCAACCTAAGCGTTCACTGACAGAGGAACGAATTAGTAAAATGTGAGGTATAAATAGACACACATATGTAAACAAAAACGATTCAGCCTTTAAGAAGACAGAAGTTCTGTCATTTGAGACATGACAGGATTTCATGAGGTCAGGCTCAGTGAAACAAAAAAGCACAGAAAGACAAATACTGCTTGACTCACTTGTACGTGAATTCCAAAATAGTCAAATTCATAAAACTACAGGGTAAAATGATAGTTTTCAGTCCCTATGGGGATGGAAGCTGGAAAGATGTTGGACAGATATACAGTTTTAGTCAGATGAGATAAGAAGTTTTATTGATCTGTTTTACAGTTTGGTAAATATAGTTAATAATGAAGGACTGTATACTGGAAAATTGCCAAAAGTGCTAACTATTCTTGCCAAACAGAAATGATAAATATTTAAGGGGACCACTATGTTGATTGATCTATCTTGATTTAAGCATTTCACAATGTATACATATATGAAAATATATCCATATTGCCAAATTTCAGCATAGGAAATATAAGTGTATTAGCATTTGCAATGAACCAAATGTGTTAAAATATAAATATTTTAAAAACTGGGATCTCTGGACTTTAAATGTTCATCTAAACCAAAGAATTTAAATCCACAATTTAAATTCTAGAAATTAGGAGTTCCCATCAGGAAATGAAAAGGACTCTGGATTATTTTTTAATTAATTAATTTTATTGGTACATTTTAGATACACATAATGATTACACTTATTGTAACGAATTTGTACCCGTACATGATATAACTTGGGTCTTTTTTTTTCCATTCCCCTCCCCTCCCTTCAATCTGTCTTTCCATCCTTATTCACAAAAACTTTATATCCATTTTTCCTTTTCTTCTTTTCCCCTTTCTTCCTTTCCCCCTCCTCTCTCCCTAGTTCTCTTTCCCATTTGAACATTTTATTCCCATTTCTCAATATCTGTTATACATTTTGGTCCTTATTTACACTTTCAGCTTCTCACACCAGAGAAACAATGCCATATTTCCATATGTGTGTCTGACTTATTCCACATAAAAGGATGGTCACAAGGTATATTCATTTACCTAGAAATGTCTCATTTATCCTTCTTTATGGCTGAATAGTACTGTATTGTATAAAAAAACACACACACATATGCTTTATCCATTCACCGGTTGATGGCCCTTTTGATTGTTTCCAAGATTTAGCTATTACAAATTGTGCATCTATAAACACGGGTGCACATATATCACTCTGGTATGATGTTTTTCATTCTTCTGGAAAGATACCTAGAAGAGGAATAGCTGGGTCGAATGGGACCTTTAATCCTAGTTTTTTGAGGAATCTCCACGCCAATTTCCACAGTGGTTGCACCAGTTTACATTCACACCAACAATGCAGAAGGGTTCCTTTTTCCCCTCAGGCCCACCAATATTCATTATCGGTTGATTCTTGATAATAGTCATTCTTTCTTGAGATGGAATCTCAGCATTGTTTTAATTTGCAACTCTCGAAGAACCAATAGGGTTGAACACTTTTTCATACATTTATTTGTCACTTGTACTTTTACATCTGAGAAGTATCTATTCATTTCAGATGCCCACTTTTCGCTTGGGTCTGTAAATTTGAAGGTTCTGGTTTTTTTTTTAGTTCTTTATATATTCTAGATATTAGTCCTTTGTCTGAGAAACAGCTAGCAAAAATTTTTTCCCACTCTGTGAGTTGTCCCTTCACTCTGCTAGTGATTTCTCTTGCTGTGCAAAAGCTTTTTAGTAAGATGAGATCCCAATTGTTGATTATCTGTATTATTTCTCATGCAATAGGGGTTTTGTTCATAAAGTCTTGGCCTACACCTATGTCTTCATAGTCTATCTTCCAGAAGATTTAGTGTTTCTGTTTTCATATTTAGATCTTTGATCCATTTTGATTTTAGTTTAGTGCATGGCAAGAGACATGGATCTAGTTTTAGTCTTCAGTATTTGGAAAGCCAATTTTTCCAGCACCATTTATTAATGAGGCTATCTTTCTTCGAGTGAAGGTGTTTGACCCTTTGTCAAAGATAAGGTGGCTGAGAGTGTTTGGAATTGTTTCTGCATCTTCAAATCTGTTCCATTGATCCTCAGGTGTGTTTTTTTTGTTTTTGTTTTGTTTTGTTTTGTTTTGTTTGGCCAGTACCATGTTGTTTTTATCATAGTAGCTTTGTAGACTCTAAGCTATGACCACCAGTTTATCAGAAATAAAGAGAATTGAACACAATCAGGAAAATGCTACATTTCAATGACATTTAAAGGTAATTTGGAATTAAAGGAAATACCTTCAATAATCAGCTGAATTTGACTAAAATATATAAATTTTACAGCTGGAGAATGAGAATAAATTCTATTTTCTGAGAAAAATCTTTCAACAGAATTCTCCTTCACTCCCTTGCTTACACTAATACATTCATTTTGATCATGAATTCTAAGTGGGTGACCTTTTTCCATGGGCCTAGTGCATTTGAAAGATGTCTTTCCTGCTAATTATATTTCTTGTCAAGAGTCGTATTCAGTGGGTTAAAACCTAGGAAAGTGTTTGAAGTGACAGATTAAAGAAGTTTTCTCAATAGATAAGGTTTAGAGAAGGCAATATATAAAAGAATGGATCTGAAATAATTCTAACACTTCAAAGAAAGAAAATTATGAGAAACCAAAATTCAACCATCTACCTACGTAAATAAATGAATGAATGAATAGATGTAATTAGCCTATCTCAATCTGTCAAACAAAAGAGAAAAAAAAGATTAATTCAGGAGCAATGCGAATGGTCAGGTTATAAAATCTCAGGTCAAACAGCTTATAAGGAAAGTCTCATCCTTGGTTACTATCACTGAGTGTGTCTCTCCAGTAGTGCTCAGATTGTACACAAATCCATTGGTGAAACATTAAAAACAGACTGTCTCTTACTTAGGCACTGCCTAAAACAACCAAACGAACAAACAAAAAGAAAACTAAGACTACACACACAGCATTGGAAAAAAACAGAGTATTTGTGCAGGATTGAAGGATGCACATCTAGGTCCCAGGCCATAAAATTAGTATTGTAAAAAAATAAAAATGATAGAGGAGCTAAAGATGGCGGAAGAGTAAGCAGCAGAGTAAACAGTCTCTCTGAGAGAAACAGTTCAGATGCTAGAATATAACATCATGGAGAGGACAAGAAGGAAGGAACTGGGTCCTCTGAACCAAGGAAGAATCTAAAATATAACTCGAAGCCCACAAAGAGAATAAAAAGAATTTAAATGAAGAAGAAGGTGGTGGCTGGCAGCGCTTCAGCCTGGAGCCGGATTCACCCCGCCAGAAGACCTGCTGAGCCTGGAGACGCGCGCGGTCACGGTTGCGGTCATGGTCGCAGTTGCAGTCGACCCCAGAGGTCTCTGCGGAGAGGCGCGCGAGTGGAGGAGAGCTGCAGGCATGGAGATCTGTGCTGGCAGTGGGTGAGTGTTTGGAATTCCACCCCACCCCCACGCCAGGGGAGAGAGTGGTTGGCCGGGTTCCATCTTGGAGTTGGGCAGGTTGTGCCCTCT
>RJWT010042745.1:0-12076 GCA_004365215.1 Cuniculus paca | reverse complement strand
ATAAACTTTTGCTGTTAGCAATTTACCCAATCTATGATATTCTTTTCTGTTGTTGTTCAGTATTAGATATTGAACTAAGGGTCTTTGTACTGATCTGCCTTTCTAGCCCTTTATATTTTATTCTGAGAAAAATTCTCATTGAGTTACTAAATTGCCCACAATAGACTTGAATTCTGATACTCCTGCTTCAGAAATAAAAAGTACTATGATTACAGATGTATACCACCATCGTTGGCCTATGCGTCACCTCTTTTTCCATATTGTACTTACTAAAAGCAAGAATCTATGTCATGCTCATACCTAAATTGCCTTTCTACAATTTGTAGAACTCTTTTAAGCCATAGTATTTTTATATATTTACTCAAGTTCCAGAACATAGACATTCAAAAAGAGATATATAATATTAACAATAGCAGCCTTTTTTCTAAAAAAAAATGTTTAAAAAAAAACCTGGACTAAAGTTTAGCCATATATCACATTGGTATATTCACTCAGTATAATTATTACCAAACAATAAAAAGAAACTATTGATTATACAAATATACAAGTATGTCAAAAGTATAATGTTAAGTAAAATAAGCTTTACACATTTGCTTTCCTGCGTCTGAATCCATGTATACGAAGTTCTAGAGCCATTAAACTGTATTAAGCAAACAAAATCAAAACAATGGTTCCCTCCTGGGGTGGAGAGATAAGGGTATACTGTGAAATGGCATGAAAGACTTTTCTGTATGTAATATAATGTTCCATATGTACCTGATGGGGTGTGTTACACTAGTATCTACTTTTATCAGAACTCATAAAATGCTTAATCATTGTCCATTTACTGCATACAAATTATACCTAAAATGTAAACAAGTATACACTTGATAATACATTTTCATATGTTTGATTGTGAAACACACTGCTATCTTCAACTTACTCTGACATTTTAAAAAGATGGATTAGTGAATTGATTGGTGGAGAGTTACAAGGTTGGGTATGTAGGTGGTAAAGTCAAATTAGAAAAATATAAAGAGTAGAGTCTAAGTACTGTGCATAACAGTGTTCCTTGTCTAGTTATTTTATCTTCTTATATGCTTGAATTTTTTTTATAATAAACTGTTTCAGAAGTGTGCTTGAATGATTTGCCTTGACCTCCCATGATTCTGCTATCAGCATGAGACGTCCATGTCCTGGTTTACTCGCTGGTCCAAGAAAGATGAGGAACATTTGTGGCTGACCTGACTCCAGCTGGGCTTGCAGGCTGGGCTAGCCAAACCCAGAGTAGCTCAGTCACCCTCTTCCGCACTGCAGGCGGGACTCTAAGAGTGAATGGTTGTTTTCAGTCTTTACAATGTGAGATCATTTGTTGCATAACATTATTACAGCAAGAACCAACTGAATCACTAAGATAATTATTTTCTTGCATTATGCAGTAAAAATATGCTTATTTTACAAAAGCTTCATCATATGTTATGCAGAGAAAATTAGCAACTCAAGTGTGTGCATTAAAGGGCTTTAACTATTGAAGACCTATAGTAAGTGCGTGGCCATACAAGTAGCAGGCATGAAGATAACCATATAAACACTTTGAATGTATTCCTAAGTGACAGAATGGGCAAGGTACTTACTTCATAGCAAAGAAAAATCAACATCTGATAAAACTTGATTGAATGTAAAAGTAACCTATAATCAGTCTTGTAATATTTGGATAAGAGCGAATGGAAGACCTCCGAAGGTCCTTCATTATGAGTTTGTAGTTCTGTGGCAATCTTTGTGCTTAACCCAGAGACAGGCTGCTTAATGGAGCACAGTATTAAATTATATCCAATTGTATGAGCTTCAAGGGCCAAGATGAGTCCACATAGTAGAGGAGAATCTCTCAGGAGGCTTAGAAACAAGAGAAGAGAAAGTTCATTTAAATTCATGTCTGGTAACTTATCCAATTACATTTAATTAGCCCTTTAAATTAATTTTGAAAAGTTCCTCAATCATTTTATATACTGTCTCCTCTGTCTGTGTATTTTCTTTCTTTTCCTAAGATTTTCTTTTTCCAAAATTCTGGAAAGAGACTCCTGGCTAGAAACTTGCAAAACATGCTCTTTTCCCACTGGCCATTGAAACTAGTGCTCATTTGATAAGTTAAGAGGACTATGTAAGAGTCTATAAGCATACATGATTCCATCCGTATCACCTCCAAGGCTTGTCCAGCTAAATGGTCCAAAAGGTTTCTTCTCTACAAGAACAATAATTTATTAACTACAGTCTCTCAGGCAATTAATTGAAAATAGAAAGAAGTATTTTCACTTCTGCAGTAAGTGTTGAACTTGGAACCTCCACCATTTGTATCAATGTAGAGGGAAAAAAATACACCACATTTTTTTTTAAAAAATCATCTCCATGTCTGTTGGTTTACCTCCCCTACTATGAATTCAACTGAGGACCTCCAGAAAAGAGAAGGTCATCTAATCTGTCAATGCTTCAACCAGTAAAAGAATTAAGTCATTATCTGCCAAGTCTGGGCAAGGTTGGGCCCTGTGCAAAATTATGAATTGAGTATCAGTACCCTTTCTTCTGAATATCAATCCTTCATATCTGCATTAGCCTGTTCTCCCTGTTGTTTCTGCCCCTACTGTTCTCATACAACTCCATGACCTGCAGTTTGGCCAAGCATCTGGCAGGCCTTTTGGTTTCCAAGACTCTTCCAATACCAGTGCCCTCTGTTCTCCTCAGCCCTGCCTTAGAATCGCTACCTTTTCTTTTACCAGTGTTATGTATAAATTAAAATTGTAAACACTTGTGTTATTTTTATCTCTAAATAAATGCAATATAGACAGTACAGGGAAAAATAGCTTCAGAATTAGAGCTGGACTCACACCTGACTTTGTCAGTAATGATTTTGAACAAAAATCTAAGGTTTTGAAAATTTTTGTCCATAAAAATAAAAGGCAAAAATCACAATGAAAGCAACATTAAAACAACTTTCCAAGTGGAATCAGAAGGCCATTAAGGAAGCAGGGCCGATGCACATCTCAAGTTGCTGTTTTGGGTTGTGAACATTGTGTTGACTGCATGTGTCTTGAGCCAGAATGACAGGATGAGGACAATGTGTACACAGACTCCAGACACACGCAAAACGTTATTGGTTTCCTGAGTCATGGATACTTTGCTACCAAACTTCCCCTATTCTTTTTCAGAGAAGATTCTTACAAAAGAATTTTTACTGGTTTCTAATAAAGGAATACCATTTAACCACAGAAGCTCCCACTTTCCCTGTCTTTCTCAGGATACCAACTCAATTATCTGAATGTGTATATCCCAAAAAATTCAAAGTTATACACTTTTTACTTTTCAATTTCATCTCAATAAATCTGAGGTGGATATTTTGATTGAAAAAGTAAAATTTAATGACAGTGAGAAGAAAAGGCCCACGGACACCTTTCTGAAGGAGAAAAGCTGACTTGTGACTAGAAGCAGGCACGCGCTTCTGCTGACTGATTAGAAAGCTCACTGAAAGCTCTTTTCCAAAAATACTTTCTTGCTCTGCTGCTTCTATTCACGATTTGAGCACTAACTGGATGCAAAATATCGTGCTAGACTGGGTAGTTAGAATGGTTTAAGAAAAAAGACATCGGAGTGCAACGCCTAAGATCCACATAAAATCATTTTATTTATCATGTTTATAAAGAAAAGTAGTATCTTCACTTTGAGACCATTGTGAAAATCAAGAGTGGTAATGCATATGAAGTACCCAGTCAAGAGTGTAGTACTTACAAATCTTAGTGACTATACTTCACTACAACCTATAGTCTATTGTATAGTTGAATACATTACAGACATTTAAACAGTACAGTTGCTCTCAAAGTTTCCTCTGAATTTCCAGGAGGCATATGAACTTATAATCATCTTAACGGTTTGAATTCTCCCTCTACTAAAATAATTCAGTTTATAACTGACCATGCATCAGAGAACTGTAACTTCACTTTTAATTTACATACCACATCCATATGTATAAAGTTTGTAAAAATAGGACCATACAGCTGACTTGAAGACATATTAAGATGATGAGTTGCTTTGATTTTTTTTATCCAAGATATATAAGAAATCCAATTAAACCATACATTAAATAAGACACTGAGCCAACAACCATGCTGTTCTGCTATATTTGTACGGTCTTTGTCCACAATATAAATTTTCACTTATTGCTTGCTAATATTTGTTACAAGGTTGCAGGTTATATCCTAAAGTTTTTGGTAGGCACTTTCTTAAGCATTGGTAGTCCTTTGCTTAAGAGAAAGGAAAATTTTTAGGGAAATTAAATTTACTTTGTGAAAATTCCATTATTTCATTAATTTCTTTAAAGTATAATCTTATTAAAACCTCTGATGTCTTTTTTCTTAAACCATTCTAACTACCCAGTCTAGCACGATATTTTGCATCCAGTTAGTGCTCAAATCATGAATAGAAGCAGCAGAGCAAGAAAGTATTTTTGGAAAGGAGCTTTCACTGAGCCTTCTAATCAGCCAGCAGAAGCGGGTGACTGCTTCTAGTCACAAGTCAGCTTTCCTCCTTCAGAAAGGTGTCCGTGGGCCTTTTCTTCTCACTGTCATTAAATTTTACTTTTTCAATCAAAATATCCACCTCAGATCTATTGAGATGAAACTGAAAAGTAAAAAGTGTATAACTTTGAATTTCTTTTTGTTGGTTTGGTTTGGTTTGGTTTTTGTTTTTGGGTCTTGTTTGTTTGTTTGTCTGTTTGTTTGTGAGACAAGCTCTCTCTATGCAGTTCTGGTTTACCTTGAACTCACTATGTAGTCCAGGCTAGCCTCCAGCTCAGGGTGATCCTCCTGTCTGAGTCTCCCAAGTGCTAGGATTATAGGATTATAGGTGTGTGCCACTACAGGCAACTCAAACATATATGTACAAATTGTTAAAGGATCACCAAAATCTAATCTACATATCAATCACATACAATAACAATGTGCATGAAACAAACACAGAAAGAGATAGCACTTAAAATCTACTCAGCAAATTTCAAATACACAATACATGTGGTTATTAACTACACTCACTATGCTGTGTATGAGATTTCTGGAATATAATAATCTGGCTTAACCGAAACATTATATCTTTTGACCATTCACATTTTCCTCTCACCATTTGTGGTAGCTACCACCTTACTATGCTTTTACAAGTGCACACATTTTATATTTCACATATAAGTGAAGAAGATAAAGTACTATACTTATCTTTCTCTATGTGGCTTACTTCATTCAAAACACCCTCCAGATTCAACAATGTTGTTGCAAATGGCAGAAATTCTTAGTTTTGAGGCTAAATAATATTCCATTAGATACCACAATAAATACATTTATCCAGATATATACAAGTACCACATTTAAATTTATCTGATTTGCTTATCCATATATTGATTGATGACCACGTAGGGGTTCCCATAGCCTGGCTATTGTGGCTAACGTTGCCATGAGCACAGGATAATATCACTTCAAGATGCTGATTTCACTTCATTTAAATACACAGACAGAAGTAGAATGTTTGGATCATCTAATAGCTCCATTTTTGATTTTTTATATTGTTTTGAGAAAGCTCCTTTTGGTTTTCTATAATAGCTATGTCAATTCACATTTCTACTAACAAGTTATAAAGGATTTTCCACTTTCTCTTCCACGTGTATCTCTTGTCTTTTTGATAATAGCCGTCATAAACCTTGAGAGGTAATATATTATTGTGAGTTCGATTTGCATTTTCCCAATGATTTGTAAAATTAAGCACCTTTTTGTGTACTTGTTGGCCATTGATATGGTTTTGGAAAAGTATTTTATTCAGGGCTTTTCTCTATTTTTTAATCCAGATGTTTCTGTTTATTTGTTTTATTTTTTCTTTTTCCTACTCATTTGTTTGAGTTTTGTCTATATTTGGGATCATTAACCCCTTATCAGATGTAGAATTTGCAGTTTTTTCTGTCATTCTGTAGGCTGTCCCTGTCCTCTGTGAAAAAGCTTTTTAGTTTGATGCAATCCCATTTGTTTAAATTTTGCTTTTTTCAGCTTTTACTGTGCATGGTGGTCATGGTCAGAAAATGACATCAGATTGATGTCAAACACTTTTTAGTATTCTTCTAACAGTTTCACAGTTTCAAGTCTTATTTAAGTCTTTACTATATTTTGAGTTTACTTTTGTATGTGAGATGAGTCCAATTTCATTCTTTCCATTGGAATGTACAATCTTTCCAATATCATTTGTTGAAGAAACAATCCTTTTCCTATTTTGAGATTTTAGCATTCCTGTCAAAGATCAGCTGGCTATCAATGTATGGGTTTTTCTGTTTCCTTGGTCTACATGCTGTTTTAATACCAATGCCAAACAGTTTAGATTACAGTAGTTTTGTAATATACAACTGGCCCTTGAATAACATGGAAATTAGGGGCTCTGATTACACACAGAATCAAAAATCCTCTTAGAACTTCTGACTCTCCAGGAGTTTAACTAGTAAGAACTTGCTGTGACCTGAAACCCTTACCGATAACATTAGCAGTCAACACATAAGTACTATATATGGTGAAAAGAAATTCTGAGAACTGTGAGAAATTATTTTTTACTGTGATATATGATTTACTGAAGAAATGAGCTACTTTCATGAAGGTAGTAAGCATGACAGGGTGTTTTAAGGAGACAGTCATAACGTTGAACTCACCACAATAGCAACAGGATTGGAAATTATTATAGCCATACACTTTGTATAGCAGTTAATTTTTTGCAATTAAGATGCAATATTGCATGCTTATAATTGCCTACATTTTTCTCAGCTTCAAATAGTTCTGTATATAGTCTGTGAGTGTTCGTATGAATATTTTGTTAACCATCAACTTTTTGTGACAGATCTGTGTCTTTTTATGGCAGTAAATGATGAAATAGACTATTATCAAACAGACATATGATTCATCCATCCCTGGCATAACTTCACTTTCCCATTTTTTTTTTAATTTCCAGGGTATGTGGTTCATTTAGGAATTTTTTCAGATTACTGAAAGTTAAAAAAAAAATCTGCCTCTAAGTGGACCCGTTCACAGTATGCTGTTCACAGTTCGATTGTATATTAAAATCAGGAAATGGGATTCTTCTAGCGTTTTTCTTCTTTCTTGGGGTTAATTTGGATATTCAGAATCTCTTATAGTTCCATATGGATTTTATGAATGCTTTTTGTCTTCTGTAAAATACATCATTTTATTCTTGCATTTTTATTAGGGATTTTATTCTTTGTCTACTGCTTTGGATAGTATGGTTAATTTAACAACACTATTTCTTCTGATTTGTGTACATGAGATGTCTTTCTATTTATTTCTGCCTTCTGAAATTTATTTCACCAATATTTTAAGGTTCTCAGTGTACATATCTCTTACCTATTTGGATAAATTTATTCTAAAGTATTTTATTTTTATTTTTATTCTATTGTAAATAGAGTTGCTTGCTTAAAGTATTTTGAGGAATAACTTTCTGTTAGTGTGTAGAAATGCAATTGATTTTTATATGTTGATTTTGTGTCTTGCAGCTTAAGTGAATTTGTTAGTTGTAAGTATTATTTTGAAGGCATCTTTAAGGTTCTCTTTATAAGACATCAAACTATCTGCAAACAAATAACTTTACTTCATTCTTTCCCATTTGAATGTCTTTTTATTTCTTTTTTCTTGATTAATTTTTTTTTACCATAGTGCCTCTTTTCGTCTTCAAAATAGCTGCAGATACTTTCAGATATAGTAAAAATCAAACAGAACAGAACAGAATAGAACCAATAAAAGCAAAACAATGTATGCAATAAAGGACTTCAAAACAAGACAATAATAAATCCAAAATGGCTACCATAATAGATCTTGCTATCTTTGAAATAGCTGCTTATGCCATCAGATATAACATAATGAAACAAAACAGAACAGAGTAAAACCCAACCCAACAAAATGAAAACGATACAGGACTTCAAAACAAGACAATAGGGAATCAACAATGGCTACCACCCTAGAAGGAGATTCCTTCCTAGATGCCACACTGTGTACCATTGTCCTCTGAGAAGATGATCAGACTACTGGTGCCAGATCTGCAAGGTCAGTGAAACACCAAAACATCACAAGCATCAAACTGCATTTCACCTCATTAGCTATCATTGCAGTCTGTGTTTTTCTGGATCAGCTGGTTGCTTATGGGGTTAGGGATTGGCTCTTATTTGCCAGCCCAAGCTGGAAGGGGCTGAGGTCTTGCTGTCCCCCTGCCAACAATGGCCCATGCATGGCTCTGGTTCACAGGGAGGGCTTGCTTCTTGGTGAATCCTTGTTCTCTCCCCCTGCAGTCCACAAATGGTGCTGACCCAAGGGGAAAGGTTTGGGTCTGGCTGTCCCGCCATTGACTGCGGCCTAAGCATGGCACTGGTTCACAGGGAGGACTTGCTTCTTGGTGAATCTGTGTTCTCTCCCCTTTTCTCAATTAATTTTTTTACCCAGGATTTCTAATGCTATGTTAAGCAGAAATTATGACAGTGGGCATCCTACTTTTGTTTCTAATCTTAGAAGGCAAGATTTAAAATTTTCACTGTTGAGTCTGGTGTTGGGTATGAGCTTAGCAAAACACTTTTAAGAAAGGCATGGAAAGAGTTTTGCTTTCTTTTCTTTTTTTTTTTTTTTCCCTAATTGGCCCTGAAGCTCAACTTTCTTAATTAAAAGATAATTGCAAAAGGTGAATTTTCTCATATCATTCATTTACATTCTTTCAATTTCACATACAAAAAACATGGATAAATGTACACATGGACTATATGTATATATATATATATATATATATATATATATATATATATATATATGTCTATGTGCACAAATGCATATAAAAGATATTAAAGAAGCATTTCAAGTCCCTGAGTTCCAGCACAACTATCCCCAGGAACCTGAAGGGCAGCTTTAATAGACAGGTTCATTTTGTTAAAACAAAACAAAACAACTGTAATTCAAAACATAGCACCAGAACATGTAAAAGACCATCTTCAAGTAACAAGTAATGGGAGGTCAAATTGAATTGTTCTAAAGAAAGATAAAAATACCACAGTCTGAGAAAAGATATCTCAGTAACATTTTATAAATGTTTATATTGCATCAAAAAAAGAAATGTCAACCTTTTAAGCTCTTTAAAAATATTTTCAACCTGGTATCATTTAGAATAAAAATACATTCAAATCTGCTAAGAAGTAGTTCTTCAAGTTCTATCTAAATTAATGGCCAATAAAATAAATAATAGGCACTCTTTCCTTAGCTGTGTTGATTTTATAAGTACTATGAAATTAAAAATTCACTATCACTTTTGTCTTATGTTTATTGAAGTCATAACAAATTGACTGTTATAAAGTAGAATTTAATAAAAAATAATGAAACAACGTATTTGAATATATCAAATTTTGGGTTTACAACACAACAAATTGATGGAATTAACCTAAAATGCATGTACTGTTCAATGCCATCTGAAGAAATTCATGAACTAATAAATGGAGTTTATTCTGTCCTGTGCTCATTATCTTATCTGCCACTAATGTGGCAATAAGATAGGAATCATTCATAAATCTTACCAGTTTTTAACAGTAGTTAAATCCAACTGAATTTTCTGAAATACATACAAAGCCATTACTGTTAGAAGCAAACTGGGAGGGATAATGAAAATAAATATTTTCAACTCTCCTTTCTTTCTAGGTAAAGATATTCTGTCCAGTGTGCTGTACTTGAAAATTGGGAGAGTTAATAACCCATTTAATCCTAAGGAATGTTATATCACATGCAATTTTCATCATTTTTTAATATATTTCAGAGCCCATCTCTTTCTTCTTTCCATTTGCTCCTATATTTTGCAAATATCTATGTACTAATATGCACAATTCATAAAAAAACACTTACTTGATGTATTCTAAACATATTTCATTGTTTGTAATTGTCAAGGAATAGATAATGTAAAATAAATCACACCATTTAAAATAAAGAATTTTAGCCAGACAGCATCAAGATAGGTCCTTTCACATAAATTCCTTCTTTCTTCTCTTCATATATATATATATAATAAAGGAATAAAATATGTCTCAATTGTTAGAAATTTTTGGAGAATTAGACATAAATGACATTTCTAGGTATATGAGTTTAATTTGAAGTTAAAAAAAAGTCAATTGTCTCTTTTTGGTCAGATACTGTGTTAAACAAAAGAAGGAGGAGGAGAAAGAGAAAGAAGGTATAAACCTTGCCCTTAGTAGAGTGGTGCCTCAGTTCACAAATTTAATTCTTCCCACAATTCTGGTCATGAACTGAATTGGTAGCAAACTGAATCAAATTTCTCCATAAGGTTCAACATAAATAAAGTTAATCCATACTAAACCATATTTATTTTTAACTATACAAACATGAAGCAAAGTACAGTACAGTATGAAGAGAGAGAACAATAAACTTCCTTGAGTCCACTTCAGGTGTGGAGAACAGGAAGGTGGATGAGGAGGAAATTACCATTTGGAGAAAGAGTTGTTTTCCATAAGACATCAGAGAGATTTCCTTCAAGAGTTTCCTCTCTTCTTTGCCCTTTAGCTGTAGGATCAGTTTTGATGAAAAATTCATCTAATGTCACTTGTTTTTTCCTGAACTCCATAATCTTCCTGTAATGAGAGACCATGTTATCATTCATCAGATTCAACACTTTGTTACAGTTATGTTGGGATGGTGCTTTTCAAAGAAACTCTGGAACTCATTCATTTTTCCACAGTGGGTTTTATCACATTGCTGCTGACCTCCTCCCTGTCTTCCTCTTCCTCAGTACAATGCTTCTTAACCAGTGCCTCTTGCTACTCACGCTGGAGTTAAGCAAGTTCTTCCATCATCATCTCCTCTGTATGGTCCTCAAGAAGCTTCTCTATGTCTATGACAGCAATATCCAGACACATGCTCTTGCCTATGGACTCAATCTCCTCCACTGCCTGTGCATCACATCCTTCAAAGTCACATTCAGTGACCCATTCTGACCACTGTTTCCTTCAGGCTGAATTTAAAGTCTTGTACATAACAAATTCTTAGGTTTGGCCAATGAGGTTGATGCCGTAGAGGACACTGAAATGTTTCTTCCAGAACTCTTTCAGAGTCGAGGATGTCTCTTCAATGACATTAAAACACCTGGTGAAGAATGCCTTGGTGTACATGGGCTGCAGAAGAGGTGCCATGTTGTGGGGGAGGAACTTGACCTTTGTGAAGTCATATTCAGTGTCTATATCATCCACTAAGGTTGGAGGGTGTGTCGGAGCAGTGTCTATCAGAAGAAGGCACCTTTTAGGCAGTTTCTCATTGGTAGATGCAAACACCTTGTGGGCATTCCATGTACAATTGCCTCATGACCCAAGGTTTCACATTGGCCCTCCACATGACAGGCAGCATGGTTTGTCCACATTCTGTTCCTTGAATGCAGGAGGGGTCTGGGAATGGTACACCAGTAGTCGATTGCCCTTCAGATCAACACTTGCATTTGCACACAAAAAAAGGGTCAATCTATCCTTCATGAGGTTGTGCCCCAGCAGTGACTTTTCCTCCTACATGATATAGATTCTGTTCAGTATCTTCTTCCAGAAGAGCCCTGGTTCAACATAGGTGAATGCTTCTTCAACAATGTAACCTTCCACCTTCATGAATTCTGTGAAATCATTCTTATAGACTTCTGCAATGGTCTTGTCAGAACTGGTAACCTCACTATGTCTTATCACACTATGGATACCACTTCTCTTGTGGAATTCATCAAACCAACCTCTACCAGCTTTAAATACATCACATCTTGCACTTGCAGAGGGGTTTTCTTGCAGTAAATCACTGTAAAATTTTCTGAATTTTTCACTAATACTATCACTTGCTAGTTGTTTCTCATTTAACTACATTAATAAAAGTGTTTTTCCTTTTCTTCCAGCACTTGTCCTCTACTTGATTAACATTATTACTCCTTTTTCCACATCAGCTCCTTTGATGACACCTTCATTCTTCAAAGCAGTCAAGATTCTTTTTTTTTTAATTTTTTTTTATTTTATTTT
>RJWT010042744.1:0-12059 GCA_004365215.1 Cuniculus paca | reverse complement strand
CTGAATTAGTATTTAAAATAATTTAAATTAACAAATTTTAGTCTTAGAATGTACATGTTGAATAAAATTCATGAAATAATTGATGAAAATATTTAACACTCAGTGTCATGACAAATGTTATAAAATAATAAATAAGCTATTAAACTTGACTGTTAGCAAATATATGCATATTTCATATGCATTTGATTTTCTTCTTTTCTTAATTCCACCTTTTAGATTTACGTTGAAATTATAAAAGCCACGAATAAAGAGCAAAACAAAACAGAGGTAGTAGGCATAAGATCCAAAAGTTACAATAGATATAGTAAAAGGGAAAGAAGTTGCTCAAAGGAAAAGTATATTGTTTGATCAATCTTGCATACCTGTGTCTGGTAGCCTGAGCAATTACTTTGAGAATAACAGCATGCAATATAACAACCATTGTTAAATCCTTATCATCTTTTGAAATCCTATAACGTCATTTTTTTTCATTATTGTCATTATTTTGCTTTTGTTGTTATTTTTGTTTGTGTCTTGATTTTTCTGTGTTTTTTTTTCCCTTTAAAATAAAAAGAAACATAGGTAGTAGGTAGATCTTTTTCAAAGGAGAAGGAGAGAACAAGAAAGGGAATAAAAAGAAAAGCAGAGAGAAAAGGGGATAAAAAATAAATTGATAAGAAAGACAAATAAAAATATAACTTTTGCAAATCGGAAGAGGATGTAGAAATGAGAGGAATGAGGAGGGACTCAAAGGTGGAGGATGAAAAAGAATTAAGAGTTGTTATGTACATGTACCAATTCCCATAGCAAATGTAATAATTATGTACTGCAAACAATACTCAAAAATGTAAAATTCTTAAAAATAAAATCAAAGATAAATAACAATGGGTTTAATAGATTATAAAAATTTTGGATGGGAAACTTTTCTCTAATCATTTACACTATTAAAAACTCACAAGTTTGATTTTGGATTTATTATATAATTTCACATAGAAAGATAGTAACACAAGTCCTTTGTAGAGATCAAGACACTAATAAGAAATAAAAATATATTTTTTGTCACTTAATAAACTGAGTAAATCTTATCAGCTTCAAGTTTATAACTTCCTTGCTCTGGAAGGTCAGCTTAAAAACAATGAGGAAAAGCAAAATCCTTCTATCAATCCACGCACTGGCAGTATTTCCAGCCAGAATACATGGAGCTGTCTCTGATTTACAGTATCATGTTTTCAACTTAATCCATCAGCACAGAGATTCAGCTCTCCCAACGTAAGGCATGTGAAATAATACTGCTTCTTATCGTGTTCACTTTTGCAATGTATCTCCAGTCACTTGGAACGTACCAAACACCTTGTAACTATTTTCTCAGATTTCCCTGTTAAAAAGTCTATTTTCCCACAATCAGTAAAGACTTTCCCAAATGTACTGCAAATAATACTCAAAAATTTAAAATCCTTAAAAATAAAATCAAAGAAAAATGACATTGGGTTTAATAGATTAAATCAGAGCATGTTAAAGCTTTCGTTACCACTCTATGTTGACTTTACAGTTCACTTGATTCAAATTTAAACCTTCACATGGCCTGTAAGGTAGTCTCTAAGGTGTGGCCTGGTGTCTAACCCAATGTCATATGGTTTCTCTTGGGTCCCCAAATGCTTGTTTCAACCTCTGACTTTTTTTTAAAGACACGAGTCATGTTCTTACCTCAGGTCTTCTGTGTTTGCTGTCTCCTTTTGGGACACTATTTACACAACTTGCTTTCTGATTTGCACAGGTGCTCAGGTGTTCCTGATGCAGAGATCATGCTGGCTACTCAGTCTAAAATTGCACCTCCTCTGTTCTAAGCTCCTCCTGCTTTCTGGCATATGGTCTCTTCACATCTAAAATCGTATTTACCTTCTTACCACTTCAAGAAGAGTGTGGAAGACTTCTGTTGTGCACTCTGTCCCTTACTACTTCAGATACGGCCTGATATATAGTAGGTGATCAGAAAGAATCCTTACATACGTGAATGAATGATGTGTTCTCACTCTGCATTGGCTCTTAACCCTCAAAGCTGAAATACATAAACGTACTGCTCTGTTTTTCTCCACATTTCCCAAAGCCTGACTGAAAAGCATTTAATCTTTATTAAATTCCTTTCTTCTTTGAAACTAATGCCTTTGGGGAAAAATAATGTAAATGTTCACTGTATTCCAGTCATTCAACATAAAATTTTAAATGTTATACAATATGTTGGAGAGTTAGTCATTTATATGAGGCCACACTCTCTGCAGGGGGAGACACTCAAGTAACAGAGAGAAATGTACAATGCGTATTAGTGTACAGTGTATCAGATCCTGAGAGAGACACAGACAGAGACAGAGCAACTCGTACATGAATGAATACATTAGGAAAGTCTTGGCCTCAACAACTGTGGGTCAAGATGACTCCTCAGGGATGAAAAAGACCACATTGATTATTAAGGGACTTTTCAAAATACTTTATCATTCCAATACTGTTTTTGAAATTCTAAAATTTCAGCCAACTATGGCACACTCAATACTTGAAATTCCATCTTCTAACCCATTTCTAAAATTATTACATTGTGTCCAACGAGACTTGACAGAATAATAAATTTTTTTCTAGAATCAATACTAAATTACAAATTGCTGATTATCCTGTTTAAGTTCTTGACCAGCAAAGTACATAACAACAATAACATTATCTAAACCATGTTCAGTACTGTCAAAGGGAAAGAAAATGTGTCATTTGGAAGAAAAGGAAATGCTTTCCTGAATATATTTGCTCTTTCTTGCAACTGACGAAGTCTTTCATGTTGCCACAGTGAGAAATTTGTTTGACAAGCATGTGTCTTCCTTGTGCATTCTATGAAGCACACACATTTTCTAAGACATATCCAATGTGTCTTAACATGTCTAATTATATTCCAAGATAGAGATATTTAAATGTATCTAAAATATAAAAAACATGTTCATAAGTCACATGTTTTCAGCTGAATAAAACTGACAGAATAATAATATAAATGAAAGGAAACAAAAATTCAGAACAAAGAATCTAGGACATGCTTCATTGTAGACACTCTCAACTTCAAGTTTGGCATAAATAGTAATCACTCAGATTGAAGAAAATAAGAAGAATCAGAGAGTGCTGAGTAACTAAACTCTATAAATTCTTCTCAAGACTAACGAAGTATTAACGCAGAAAGGGGGAGTGTATAAAGGGTCCTGAGGGGATGGAAATTTCTCACATATTTACTAACTCAGAGTTCTGTTAGAATAATATTGTACAAATGTTTTTGATATGCTTCCAATTAATGAAATGACTTAAGATAGCTAGAAAATATTTCATGTACATTACTCTGAAATACAGGCTCTCATAGACTAAGTTAATATTGAGAAGTATCCCAACAACACTCTAATAGTTTATGGTGGTGTTAAGAGACCTACTACCTATTTTCTTATTCTTTTAATCTAATAAAAACTCTTGAGCTTAAGGATATAGTTCTGACTAACCTGCACCGTCAATTCCAACAACAAGGAGTTTAAATTTATAGGTGACTCATTTTCATATTTACAGTGTAAATGCAAAACAATTGATTTTCAAACTTTGAATATGGTATTTTCTTACATCAATTCTCAACTGGACTATTCTTTCCTTTTTTGAAAATGTTTTTATTTGTTCTTTCTCTCTTTCCACTTATATAATTTTATATCTTAGGTTTGCAGAGGTGGATCAACCAAAATAAGTCAAATCAGACCTAAACCCAAACAAATCAAAATGTTTACTTGTTTCCAAATCTGCAACTTTATCTTCTTTTCTCAATTGACAACAGTGCTGCTCATAGTTACCATAGGCTTCCTCACTCACAAATCTCTCTGCGTGTTTGCAGGGGTTATAATTTCTGCTTCAGCGAGGGCAAACTCTTCCGAAGCTCCTTTCATCATTGGGTGACTCTTCTTTCTTCTTTCTGAACTGTGTTGCCTCCCCCAATCTCTGGTTTTCAGTGACGATTCTGCGTAATGTCCCTGCAAGCCCTCATCCTCCTGCACACCGCAGGGACTTCTCATATCCTACCCCATGCAAACTCTTTTTCTGATTCACGCTTCTCCTTGAAGCCTGCAAGGCTATATGGCAATTCACTGTGTGGTGTTACCTAATATAGACACTTGAATAACAACTGGATGCTTAAAATCTGCTTTTCTTCCCCAGAAGTGAATCTGTTGGTTTCATATTGTATGAACATTTTAAAGCTGAAACTTCTCATTATTTCCAGCTTCACCATAATGCAAGTCTTAAAATCTGTCGCGTAAACTTCCAAAGAGACCTTTACAAATAAAGACAAACTGTATGTCCTTTTTGAAGACAGGGCTTATTGAAAAGCACACCACCTAAAAATTGAGTTTGTGTCATTTGAAAACCAGACACTAGGCACACTGCCTGAAAATTAAGTTCATGTCTTTTAAAAACCAGACATTTGACATACAATCTGAACTTTCATTTTTTTTTAAGTAATTGGATGTCTGACAATCATTATCTGAGTTACATATTAGAGTAGAAGTGAATCACTGTTGATAAATATATCCCAGCATTCTGGGAGGCTGAGACAGAAAGATCTCAACTTTTAGTCCAGAATACACCCTGGGCAACTTAATGAGACCCTGTCTCAACAAAACTGGGAGAGGGAGTGCAGGAAGCAGGGACATAGTTCAGTGCAAAAGCCCTTGGGAATTTCCACACCCCCATACTATAAAAAGAAACCAATCTGAAAAGAAATCCCTTAAACGTGCAAGATCAGAGCTTTCTAAATTACCACATTAACCTCAATGGGAAGATATGTGACAAAACTGGAAAAAAGTATAGAAGAATAGACATTTTTAAGTTATATTTAAAAATTTAGATTACAAACAGTGCTGATAAAATACTTTCATTATTCACAGAATATTTGCAAAATGCAAATGCTCCTCCAACTCCTGGCAATAATAAACTACTATTTTCCCTAAATAATGTTTCAGCCATAAGAGTATCACCTTCTATTTTGTTTGTTTCCTATTGAGGAACGTTGTAGCTGCTTGTAGATTTGTCATGGTAAAAACTGGTGTACTAAACATTTTTAATCGTAGAAAAATGAGGTCCTTTTACGGTTTCCAAAGTATTTTCAGACAATTGGTTTTATTTAGATTTATGAATGATCTTTCAATAATGTACATTTCTCTTATTTGCATTTTTATCTTTTATTGGCTTATTAATTAGGAAACATTAAAGAATTGTGGATCATTATATGCATGCCTCTCACTTTTCACCATTATGTTGAGATGTTAAGGGTGTGCTCTTATTTTACACATGCATGCACACGTACACTTCCAGAGGTATAGAGAAGGTGGTAAATTGACAGCCAATTTTGTCAAGTGCTTATATGGAAATAAGGTTATGTACTTATTCCTTCTGAAATTCACTTAATGCTTTATTAAAAAAAACAATACTACAACCTGGTTAAGTAATTCAAGTAATTTTAGAATAATAGTTTTATAGAAGGACATTGAATCTTCTTTGGCAATATTCTATCTAAAATTGCTTACCTAAGTTTCGGTAAAGGAGTTGGACAGTGCATTAATACTTGGTGTATTTCACGGCATTTGTTATTTTATAATTTTGTTTTGGTTTTTATTTGTTTTGGTCTTTTTTTTTTTTGAGACATGGTCTCACTAGGTAGCCCATGCTGTCCTCAAACTCACAGCAATGTTTCTGCCTCAGCCTCCCAAGTGTACCACTTTGTCTGGCTCGTTCTATGTTTTAAGAGTTGCACTCATTTTGTATTTCTAGGTTTAAAAAGTTCAAGTGTGTAATACCTTGTCTTTATAAACAAAGGGAAAATTACGCCAGCCCTCCTCTATCTAGTCTGAGCTCTTCTCTTCCTGAACTTTTGCTTGGGGTGAGATAATTATTTTAGCTTTATGTTTTCTCTTAGTGTAACATGTTATATGCTATGACTTCACCATCATGTTCCATTTCATTCAGTTTGGACATAAGGTATTAATTTTTTCTAATAAGTATGTGAAATTAACCCATGCAAAGTTTTATTTTTATAAATCATACATGTACACATGTGTGCACACACATATATTCTGCCATTTCACAGTGTATGTATAATATTTTCTATGCCTAGCCAGACTATCTTCATTCCTAATCCATAGAGAGTTCTTTGGTCATTAGAGATAGAAATCATGAATCAGTGAAATGCAGCACTACCAACAGCTCTGGGCTCTGAGTACCAGGGGCCCTCAGCTCACAGCGCAGAGCTCTGGGTCCTAGACAACCCCTGTATGCTCCTTCATAGCCAAGGCTGACTCCTTGCAGCTGTAGTGTGCTCTTTTCCACAGTTTGAACAGAGTTGGCGCTGTGGCAAGGTCTGGCACCAGAGCAATCCTTTCTAGGAGAGTCCAAGGAATGTGAGAGCAATACTGCTTATATAGCAGCAGGTCTGTGATAGATCAAATTCAAAACTTGCTGATTGGTGCAGACTGAAGCCTGCTGATTGGGCCTTGAAGTCTACGGATTCAAGCTTATTGAATGGTCCAAATTCAATTCTACTGATTGATTCAAATTGAAGTCTGCTTTGGTTGGGGGTAGACATGTCCGAGGTCCTATACAGGGCATGCAACACAGCTGCAGCTCTCATAGCAAGAGTTCAGGGGAACATCTGGATTTCTGACTGCTGGAATCACAGATGTTTGCGTGTCTGCCAAAACGGCAGGCCTGAATTAGTAATGCTGTCACTCAGGAACTTTCCAAGGTTATATTGTTACCCACAGCTTACTGCAATTTGGGAGTTGGAGATGTTGATAAAGATCCTGGATCCCACTCTGATCTTTGAGACCTTGGTGTGGTTTCTCTACACAGCAGCTCCGGGAGCTGGGGGTGGACGCTCTCGCTGTCAACTGAGCTGTGCCTCCTGTCACTGCAACCTGGAATTGAAGTCATCTCAGGGGTGCCAGAAGGACATTGAGGAAACATGCTTAATGTACTGAGGACAAGTGAAAAGACATGAGGAGAAAGGGCAGGATGGCTCTACTTTGAGCCTTGCCCCTTCAAGCTTTCATAGGTAAATGGAAGAGTCAGGCCATTTCTTTACTGTCTCAGATTCACCCAATATTCGTAATCATTCTTTCCTCATCCAAATGTCACCAGGTAGTTAGTATATGGGTCCTTGCTTTAGTAGAAGTGAAAATTAAAAGTGAAGCATAAACGTATTGGAAAAAGCTTTGATTAAAAGGTTGGGAAGAAGGACTCCACCTAAGTAGTCAGAGGTACAGGGGGTCAGATGGGGAAACCTGGAAAAACGGATGGGTAGCTTTCTATAGCTGGTGACCTCTCAATTCTGGTATCATAACTCTGGAATTGCCATGCCTGAGGGATACTTCCAATACCAGGACAATTGTCTCTTTCTTCAATAGTCTCAGTCAAAGGGACTCCAACTTTCCTACGATCCAGGTGGTCACAGGTTTAGGACAATGGCTGACTGTTTCATGAATCTCTTATCATGGTGTCTTCAGTCTTGAAAAGGGAAGAGGTCTTGTAAATTCAGGGCTATTCATTCAAACCCAACATGTTCTGAGGAAGACATTCCCTAAAGGATCCACATACCTCTATGCAGTGCTGAAAAGAGATTTGCACCAAGATTTAGAGTAAAAAAGAATACAAAATGCAGGCCAAGCGTTGTTCTGGTTTTACTTATCCATTGGACATCTGCAGGCCCAAGAGAGCATTATGGGTCATAGCAAAAATGGCTTTTCAGTCTCTAGTTTTTCCAAGAGAAAGCACAAATTATTCTTTTAATGGTAAGGATCTCAGAGTCTGCTCCCCATCCCTATGAAATGACTGCATGAGAATGTACTACATTGCTTGGCTCAGTAAAACCTATAAAATTCATGCCCAAATAAAATTTCTGTTTTAATCTACAAAAATACCAGAATTAAACCACAGGTTCCATTAGATTTTAGGAAAGTTGCCACAAGCACAGATGTGGTTCTTCACCATATCTACAGATGTCAGGTTTAAAACTGTGCTCAAAATACTACCACAAACCTGAGATATATATTTGCTTTCAAAATTTCAGAATTATCTGACACTTTTTGCTTATGTTGCATTGTTCTTAGTTGTATTAGGATATTACTCATATCCTTCTGTACATTTTACTGTGTGTTGATTTTAAAAACAAACAAAAATTTAAAAGAAACTTTAATTCTTCTTAAAGAAAAGAAAGGGAACTGAATTTTGTACTGTCTTCTTTCAACAGCATCAAATTTGGAAAATTTGTAGTTGTTAAATACTTTCTAATATCGTTTTCATTAGTACATAGTTGCAGTATGTAATGATTACATTTATCATGGGGTTTTGGTACATGTATGCAACATATCTTAAGGCTTTGATTTCACTTGGCCTTTTCTCCTTCCCATCTCCCTCCAATTCTTGGCCCTGTTCCCATCTGCAAAAGATGTACCTATCTGTTTCCTATTATCTATATTTATTTTATACTTTATCATTTATATTTATATGATAAATATATATCATATATATTATATATAAGATAAATATATATGTATATGACATGTTTAATAAACACATATGTATATGATATATATCATATATATGTAGGCTTCAGTTATGCCTTTTTCAAGAGCTCAGAAACCATCCCTCTCAAATATATATACCAAGGGAGACAGCACTGCACACTCTCATTTTCTGTGGGAGAACAGCATTTAATATGGAAAGGCCCCTCCAAGTTACAAAGTTAACTTTTGTTGTAAAACTACAAAATTGTCCGCCTCCTCATTAAAGCAAGTTAGCTTACACACATGATTATTTCAGTTGTCAGGTGCATCTAGAATGTATGTGGTGTTACGTGTGGAAAGGCGCTATCATATCTTCTTACTTGAGAGCTAGTAATTCTTTATCTGGAAAATGTGTATGCAACATGTTTTATGTACTTAGAGAGAGAATTATTCCTGTCTTTCTAGCTGTATGCTTATTCAGAATTAAAAATATATTTCATTCTCCATTACATTTGAGGAGTGGTTTTATTTAGGGGTGTTGGTAGAATTTTTATTTTCAAGTATATTCTTTCAAAAAACACAATTTTATCAAATGTTATGCACATCAGTCTGACACTAACTACGAATCTGAAACCTTTTGCAAAATATTTGTGTGGATATCTCAACATGTGAGAGAAATATAAAGCATATGCTAGAATTTTATTATAAAATTTTGTAGTGGGATTGTCTAACTTCTTTACTGGTAAAATCATTCATACGCATATTCACTGAATAAATAAAAAGAATTTATCAATTGTCTATTATATGTAAATTTCTCTATTTTGTACTGAGTATGTATGTGGAGGAGTAATAAAACACAATTCTGATCATAAAATATCTCAGCATCTTTTATGATTTATTCTCTTCTAAAGCAGTACGTTATTAACTATAGTGGACACCCAAGTAAAATAAACCCTATGACTCCACCTGCTTTACAAAATGTCAAAAGATAATAACTCTTTTATCTCATAATAATCCTGGGGTAGTAGTTGTTTTACTAGTGAAATTGTGATATTCATCATGAATAAATTTTAGTAATAATACTAAAGGCAAACATGACATATAAAAATGATTATTTTATATTATTAAAATAACTCACCTTTTGAAAACATCAAAAGAGCAAGCAAACATTCTACTTTAGATCATTGACCTTAATACTTCAACCATGCTCAGAGAAAAATGGACACTGCATTATTAGAAATTATTATTCTGCTGGTTTGAATGGTCACAAAAAGTTCTATCAAACTTCAGTTAAAAAAATTCTGACACAAGCACTCAAATATAATGTTTTATTATAAAATATAAAAAATGCAGTAAGATAAATGAATGTGTGCATTTTCACCAACAAGAGTAATAAAGAAATAAGGAATTTTATAAAAATGACTTCTCTTAAATGTCTAGTAATCCCTAAATTACTCCTGTAATATTTGCGAGACTGAAGAGTTAAATTATATCTAACAGTTAAATTACAACTGTTTACAGAAGAAAGTAGTAAATATATTCCTTGGTATAATTTAATTAAGATGTTATAAGAGAATTTGACAAAAAGTCCATATTAGTACATTTTAAAAACATGGAAATAAGCTGGGCATGGTGGCTCACGCCTGTAATACCAGTACTTGGGAGGCTGAGGCAGGAGGATTGTTGCTAGTTTGAGACCAGCCTGGGCTACAAAGTGAGCTCAAGGCCAGCCTAAACGGCACAGTAAGAACCTGTCTCAAAAATAAATAAATAAATAAATAAATAAATAAATGGAAATAAATATCACAGTACTGAAATTGAACCTAGGGTTTTGTATCTCTTGGTTACAATCTGTACCAGTAAGCTGTATCTCCATAACTTTTTTAAAAATGTATTTAGAGGCAGTCTAAATAGATTTCCCAGTTTGACCTCCCAATTGAGATTCTTTTACCTGTTATCTCTCACTGATAGCTGAGTTGCGGGTATGCACCACCTTGTCTGAATATAGGCATAAAAATCTTACACAGTACCGTTTAACCAATGTATATCTTTCAAAGAGATAAAGTAGCTATGATGATAAGTACATTTTTGTCAATGCAGGTATCTTGAGGAATTATACTGTCAGAGTAAACTATCATCCACTCTACTAACTCAGTGTATTAGTAGTAGACTATAAACTGAGTTTCAGAACTAAACTGTCAGACTACACTGCCATTTGCAGAACATGTTAATTTTCTTGTAATTCAAACAGCGCTTACAATGCAGAAATTTAAACTTACTTTGGCAACAGATTATTTTAAGAATACTGTTATGTAAAAGTATATTTATGGACTAGGAATTATCTTCTTGTTGGTTGTGTTTCTCTTGCAATCAAAATTCTAGACTCATAGTCTTGTCATTTCAGAATGAAATGAAAGATAAAATACGAAGTTTTGACATGAACTTTTCTTAAACTTATATTCATTTGTATTATACATACTACTCATGAAACTACAAATTTCAACAATTGAGTAGCTAAAGTTTATATTATATTACACTGGTGATGGAAATTTACGTAAAACTTACCCACCCATTTCTTTTGAAACAAATCGGAGTTTTGTTTTGTTTTTGGTTTGTTTTTTGCACTAAGTTTAAAGTACTATAGCACACGTGCAGGTACTCCAACTGCTACCTAGTAGGGAATTATCAAGCGTTTATCTTCACGGACTTTATTTGTAAAACAATTCACAATATGAAAGAAAAAATAAGAAATTCACTATTTTTAACTTAATCAGTTTATACCACCTTGCCTCAAAACATTCTGGCAGTGAAAATATGTTACAGGAAAGTTGAAGTGCTATTCAAGAGAACTTCAGATCTATGACTAGCAGTATATATTTAGAATTTTATAGCTCCTTAGAAAAAGACAGTAAAAGCACCTAAAATGTAAGTAGTACAGTGAACCAATTTTCAGTAAGTAATAAATATTATTAATTATAAACTGATTGCATAAACCCTTTCTGCTTTTAAAAATTATTGCATAATTTGATACTAGGTCTATTATGATCTAACAAGAAATCTGTGCATATGTCCTACGATGTCCTATTCCATGACAAAGCTGTGTCCTAGGAATTGATTCTTAACCTCAGGGACTCTGAATGTACTTGACTGGGAAGGGTGCACCCAAAGGAAATCACACTGCTGCACACATCTCTGGCCCATTGAAACTCACTTTATACTTAGCTTGTGATTCTTTTGGTACAATAGAAACTTTATAAAGCTCAATGTATTTTATGTTAAGGTTACCTGCTATGATCTTTTATAAAATGTGAAACTGAATGAATATTTCATTAGACATCTTATAAAGAACCCTAAAGTAGCCAAGGTTGGCATATGGTGTGTCAAAGAAACAGTAATATAGATGACATTGAGACACTGCCATTGTAAAATATTCATAACAATGTAAGTATCTATTAAGAAGTTGGAATCATAAAAACTTCTTGCCTGGAAATACATCCTCTTTTGTCATTTAGGAAGATTAGACAGGCA
>RJWT010042743.1:0-12089 GCA_004365215.1 Cuniculus paca | reverse complement strand
AAATACTTCTTTAAAATATAAAATAGACCAGGTATCCCTTGCTTAGAGTGTTCCAGGGACTTCCTTTCACACTGTGATGGTCTTAAAATAAATCCATAAATTATTTGATATTCTTCTCTTGGAAAGGTAGAACCCAATTCCCCTCCCTTTGATAGTAGGCTACTTATACTTAGAAATATAGTGAGGCAGAAATGGTGTGTGATGTCTGAAGGGAGGGCATAAAGGCACTGTGGTTATCCTCTTGTCAGCTGTCATGTCATGAGGACACTTAAGCAACCTCTGGAGAAATCCATGTGGCAAGGAACTCAAGTATCCTGCCAACAGCCAGCAAGGAACCAAGGCTTTGACTCATAAATACATAACTAAACCATCCTAGGAGCAGCTCCTCCAGCTCCATCAGTCCCTTAGATGGCTCTAGTCCCAGTCACTGTCTTGATTTAAGCGACCTAAGAGACCCTGAGGCAGAATTGCCCAATAGTTGGAATATTTACATATCCCGAGTTCTTGACCCACAAAAGTAATGAGGTAATAAATGTTGGCTTTAAGCCTCTACCTGTAGGGGGAAATTTATAAAACAGTAGATAACCAATACACTTACAAGCCAGGAGAGGTAGCACATGCCTATAATCCCAGCACTCGGGAAGCTAAGGCAGGAGGATCACCAGGAGTTTGACGCCGGTCTAGACTACATAGTGAGTTTAAGGCCAACTTGAACTACATAGCAAGACCCCATCTCAAAAAACAAAGTAACAACAACAGCAAATAAAACTCGAATACACTTAAAATATAATCCAACTCCTTGCTATACCCTGCAAGGCTCAATATACTCAAGATGCTGCCTAGATCACTAATTTTACCACTCCCTATTTTCTGTTCCTAACAACTATTTGTCTCTGCTTTTGAATAGAAATAGAACCAGGGAAGTTTATTCAGTTGCATGAATCCAAGCTAATGACTACATTTCCTAGCCTGCCTTACATGTACATATGGCCACATAACAAAGTTTCAGCCTGTGGGATGTGAGCAGAATGGTGTGTAAAATTTACAAGTGACATCTTTAAATGGAAGGGATGCAAATTTTGTCTCTCTTCACCTTATTTTTGCTGACTGGAATACCAGCATGATGACAAAAGGGTGGCAGCTGCAGTAGCCATCTCTCAGGCCACAAGAGGTAAGTTGCGTGGTATAAATGGCAACACAATAAGAAAGAAAGGGCCTAAGTCTTCAACACCATCAAGCTAGAACTTGTGTGGCTTATTTCATTTGCCATTATGTGCTCAAGTTGCATCCGTATGCCCATGAATGCCTTAGGTGGTCTGAATAGTAAAACAGGAACACTCTGCTGGAAGATACAATAGTTTTTACTATTTTGTTCTAAGTGTGCTCCCCTCAGTCCTCTGCTTTATACTTATGAAGTCTATTCTTCATGATTGTTATCTGCGTCTGAAATTTTCCTGTTTATCTGTCTATTGTCTATCACTCTCCACTGGAGTACAAGCCTTGTAAGATCAAGAATCCTGGCTGCCATTCTTCCTGCTGAATCTCTAGAGCCAAGAAAGTGCTTGCACATAGTAGGTGTTTAATAAGTTATTGTGTGAATTAAATAAACTAGTGAACAAATAATGATGCAATGAACCTAGTCCTTTGAGTCACTTTCCCATAATTCAGTCTCCCTTACTGACAAAATTAGGTAACAATAGAGCAACCCATTCAGGATCCCTCCTACCTCTCAGGAGCTATTGCTATTCCTCATTCTTTTTCTTCAATACATTTTCCTACTCTTAAAAAATATGAGGCAACACTAATGATATAAGGATTGAAAAAATTGTCAGTAAATTTCTTTCACCTCCATTATCAAGTGTTCTGATTTAATGAGGAGAAATGCTCCCAAAGAAACAGTTAATGAATCTCTGTTTTTGGTTTTAAAATTCAACTGGGGAAAAAAAGTTGCTCATAAAAATATTATGCCTAAGTGCTGGGAGTGTAGCTCAGTGGTAGAGTACTTCCCTAGCATGCAGGAGACCCTGGGTTAATATGTACAGCCATGACATTGACCCTAAAATGCCAGCTATTATGAAGCCCATTGTTGTTTTATGTGCCATGAGAAAAGGAAAAATATTCCCATGGTAGATTTTGTTCTTGTTTCCAGTTTGTGTACCCACCACCCCATCCTGGCCCCACAGTGGGTACAGTACACATCTGCACTCCATTGTCAGGCCTGGCCATGTGGCTCACTTTGGCCAATTGAACATAAGTGGATGTGACAAAGACCATATCCAAGCAACTTTACATGTGCTTGCAAGGTTTCAATCAGCTTTTGCTCCTTCCCAAAACAGTCCCAGATTGTGACTAGTCCTTCCACTGGGTTCTAGAATAACATGTGTAACTGTGCAGAGTTAAGCCCAGCTCAGTCAAATCAACCAAAGCAAAAACCAATGGAGCCACAGCCAATCCACAGTCCTCACATAATATGTACAAAAAAGAGGTGCCACTGAAAGCCACTGAGATATTGATTATCATGATAAACACAAACTACTATATGCCATCAATGTAAACTACACCTTGATTTTACAGATGTTAGAAAGTGACCAAATGCAAGAATCAATAAAATATGGCATGTATTCTATATGTTATGTGTCAGTACAAGATATATATCTGGTACCAAATAAATATTTGTTGACCTGATATTACATACATGATGGTGTGGAGTTCATATTTATAGTAAGTCTTATTGATAAGAACATTTCCCTTTCACATATTGTTTGTAATAATATAACAGCAGTTATGAATAGTAATGAAAACTAAAATTTATATGGCAAGCCCAGTTCAAACCTAAAAACTTAGCTGTGTCTTTTCTTTACCTCAAATCTGTTCTTACTCCCCTACTACCTTGTGTAATTTCTTGACATGTACCCCAAAGGAATTTCTTCTCTCTCTGTCAGCCTTCAGAGTCAATAGCCCTAGACTTGAGTCTTCTCTTCAGGGAAACTACAGAATTAAGGTGACAAACCTGGAGTTCAATAACCACTGACATAAACATAAGATAAAATATTTGGATGCATGTTTGTGGAACAGGTGTTCATACCCTCCACGCTACAAGAGGCCCAGTAGCGTGAAGGTTGGAAGAAGTGAAACCATGAGAGCCACAAGCAGACCAATGTCAGCATCCTCCAGATCAAGCTCTATCTACTATCAATGAGTGAGCTGTGTGGATGCCAACTCAGAACACCGCTCATTGCAGGTGGCCTAAAACTGTTACAAATTAATCACAATATATGGCTTTGTGATTTTTTTACCCAGTAAAACAAAATATTAGTAGTAATGATAATAATCTCATAATAGTGATAGTTTTAACTCTGAGTAGAGTGTTGACTATATGCCCCGCACAATGTTAAATGTCTCATTTGTTTCTCACAATAGTTTCATGTGTACAGGTATTAGTCATCTCTTGCTTCAATAAAGCTTTGTAGGGCCAGAGATATAGTTTAGTGGTACAGTGCTTGCCTGGCAAGCGCGAGGTCCTGAGTTCAATTCCTGATACAAAAAAATTTAATTAATTAACTAACTAAAAAATAAAGCTTTGTCACAAACAACCCCCCAAACCAGTATCTTGCAGTGAGAGTTGCTGTCTTTCCTATCAATCCACAGACTATGTTTCTATGATCTAGGCTGGGCTCTGCTGCAAGCTTTTCTTGAGGCTATGGGCAGAAGAGACTTAACTCTAGGGAGTGTGTTGGGTTCTGCTCCACAGGTCCATTGTTCTGGGACAAACAGACAGACACCTGGGGTGGTAGGAGTATAAGAGAGCAAATGGAAACACAGGATGGCACAAAAAAATAAACAAAAAAAACCCAGACCTCGGGATCAATGGGACAGATTAGAAGATGCAGAAATAACTTCAAACACACTCAAGATAAGTTGCCTTATCTTTGACAAGGGGGACCAAACACCTTCACTGGAAGAAAGATAGTCTCTTTAATAAATGGTGCTGGAAAAACTGGCTTTCCACATACCGAAGATTAAAACTAGACCCATATCTCTCACCATGCACTAAACTAACATTGAAATTGGGTCAAAGATTTAAATATTAAAACAGAAACACTAAATCTACTGGAAGATGAATAGGTAGAACTCTTGAAGACATTGGTATATGCAAAGACTTTATGAACAAAACCCTGAATGGACAGGAACTATCACAAAGAATCAACAACTGGAATCTCATCTTATTAAAAAGCTTTTGCACAGCAAAAGAAACCACCAACAGAATGAAAAGAGAACTCACAGTGTGGGGAAAATTCTTGTCAGCTGTACCTCAGACAAAGCACTAATATCTAGAATATATAAAGAACTAAAAAACCCCACAGAATCAACAACTGGGATCTCATCTTATTAAAAAGTTTTTGCATGTTAAAAGAAATCACCAACAGAGTTAAAAGAAAACCCACAAATTGGGAAAAAAATCATAGCCAACTTTCCCTCAGACAAAGGACTCCTATCTAGAGCACATAAAGAATTAAAAAAAAAATCAAGCCCCCAAAATTCAAAGACCGAATCCAAAAATGGGCATCTGAGATGAATACACACTTCTCAGATGAAGAAATACAAATGGCAATTAAGTGTATGAAAAAATGTTCAACCTCATTGGTCATTTGAGAAATGCAAATTAAAATAACACTGATATTTCACCTCTCTCCAGAAAGAATGGCTATCATCAAGAAATCAACCAGTAACAAATGCTGGCAGAACTGTGGGAAAAAGGAACACTTCTCCATTGTTGGTGGGAATGCAGATGGGTGCAACCACTGTGGAAATCAGTGTGGAGATTCCTCAAAAAACTAGGATTAGAGGTCCCATTCTACCCAGCTATTCCCCTTCTGGGTATCTTCTCAGAAGAATTAAACACATCATACCACAGTGATATATGTGTACCTATTT
Organism: Cuniculus paca; assembly: GCA_004365215.1. Lineage (NCBI taxonomy): Eukaryota > Metazoa > Chordata > Mammalia > Rodentia > Cuniculidae > Cuniculus > Cuniculus paca. The sequence goes on along the minus strand of RJWT010042743.1, from coordinate 7,154 downwards.
TTATAGCTGCACAATTTGTAATAGCTAAATCTTGGAAACAATCCAAATGCCCATTGACTGAGGAATGGATAAAAAAAGATGTGGTACTTTTATACAATGGAATACTACTCAGCTATAGCGAAGGATAAACTTGAGACGTTTATAGGTGAATGGATGCAACAAGAGACTATACTCATAAGTGAAATAAATCAGACTCACATGTGTAAACATCATATTGTCTCCCTCATGTAAGAAACTGAAAGATTAAATAAGATCCAAAAGGTACCATAGATATTGCGAAAGGGAATGAAACTGCCCAAAAAGAAAGAACAACTGGGATGGGGAAAAAAAGGGAAAAGGAGGAAGGGAAAAAAATATTTATGTATATAATAGCTAAGATAATTGTACTATTGTTCCTGTTTGTTCAGAGAAAGAAACTGTGATTGCTTATATTGTTTGATCTGTTTTGCATGCCCATATCTTATAATCTGAGCAACTATTTTGAAGATAACAATATGCAATATAGTGACTATTGTTAATTTCCTGTCAGCTTGTTTTGAAACCCTATGTCATTTCTACTCTTTTGTTTTTATTATTGTTTTCTTTTAATTTCTTTAAAATAAAAAAAAACCAACCTCCCTCCAAAATTTAAAGATCCAATCCAAAAATGCACATCTGAAATGAATAGACACTTTTCAGGTGAAATGGTAGAAATGGCAAATAAATATAGGAAAAAATGTTCACATCATTGGTCATTTGAGAGATGCAAATTAAAACAACACTGGGATTCCATCTCACCCCAACAAGAATGGCTGTATCAAGAAATCAACTAATAACAAATGCTGGAGTTGCTGTGGGGAAAAGGAACGCTTCTCAAATGTTATGGGAGTGCAGACTGGTACAACCACTGTGGAAATCAATGTGGAGACTCCACAAGAAACAGTTTTTAAAACTAGAAGTTCCACTTGACCCTGCTATTCCCCTTCTTGGTATCTTTTGTTGGGGGGCGGTACCAGGAATCACACTCAGGACTTCATGCATGCCAGGCAGGTGCTACACCACTGAGCTATAAATCCCAGGTCCTCCCTTCTGGGTATCTTCCCAGAAAGAATTCAAAGCATCGTACTACAGTGATATATGCACACCCACATTAATAGCTGTGCAGTTCATAATACTCCAATCTCAAAAACAGTCCAAATGCCCATCAATTGATGAATGGATAAAGGAGATGTGGTTTTTTTATGCAATGGAGTAGTACTCAGCCATATAGAAAGATAAGCTTGAGACGTTTCTAGCTAAATGGTTGCACCTTGAGACCATACTCTTCAGTGACACTTTGAGACCATACTCTTAAGTGAAATAAATCAGACACACATGTTCAAATACCACATGGTTTCTTTGGTGTGAGAAACTGAAAATGTAAATAAGGTCCAAAATGTATACTATTGTGAAATAGGAATAAATTGTTCAAAAGGAAATGGTAACTAGGGAAGCAGGAGGAGGAAAGGAAAAGAAAAAATGATGAAAGAAGGATAAAATGGAAACAGAGCTTTGTAAATAAAGAAGGGAAGAGGGATTGAAGGGAGAGAAGTGGAAAGGGGAAAAAAGGAGGACTCGAAATATATCGTGCACAGGTACAAATTCCCTATGATGAATATGATCATAGAGTATATATCTAAAAAGTACCAATAAAATAAAAGTTAAAAAAATAAAAACAAGCCAGGCCTGGTAGCACACGCCTGTAATCCCAGCACTGGGGAGGCTGCGGCAGAAGGATTGTTGCGAGTTCAAGACTAGCCTGGGCTACAAAGTGAGCTCAAGGCCTGTCTGAATGGCATAGTGAGACACTGTCTAAAGCAGACAAGGGCCGGGGACCTAGCTCAGTGGCCTAAGCCCTGCCTGGCAAGTGCGAGGTCATGAGTTCGATCCCTGGTGTCGCTAAATAAATAAATAAATAAATAAATAAAACAAAATAGAAATGAAAACAATGGGACCCAACAAAAATTTCAGATTCACAAATTAGTAGGTATGCAAATAGCCCATTGTAGAAAGAAAACCCTGGAGCATGGCTATGAAATTTGGAAACCATGGCTCAAATGTCACAAACAACCCTTTGGAAAAAATTTTAAGCAAGAGACAAGAGTGTGGGATGGAAGAGCAGCAGGATCTACATCCAGAGAATTTCCAAGGACTCAGACATTGGCCAAATTCACATACTTCAGGATCTTGTAATGACCACAGACAGGGTATTTTTGAGCTGCCTATGCTTCTCATACAAATAATATGTTAGAAGAATTATTTTTTTCTATCTGCAGTAGTAAAACTTAAAGTCAGCAAATAGAGCCCTAGATCAGTGTTACGATAAAACTCAAATCTACTGTGGGACTCCCATTTCTTACTCTAGCTTGGTTATGACAGTTTCAATTTCAGATTGCAACCACAGTGTAAGTGTGCAATTGGAACATCTTCCAATATATAAAGCCAAATGGTTACTACTTTTAACCTTGTTTGGATTTTTTTTTTAATGGAGGGAGACAGGGTCTCGCCATGGTCTCACTATGCAATCCACTCTGGTCTTGGACTCACTCATACCCAGGTTATATTTAAACTCTTCATCCTCCTGGCTTGGCCTCTCAAGTGTTGGGATTACAGGCATGCACCACTGTACCTGGCTTGCATCTCAATTCAATACACAACATTTCTAAGAGCGTGTTAAAATGAAGAGCTTAGGTAATTAGATACTGGGGTTACTTTTTTTTTTTTTAAAGGAAGTCTTTATTTCTTGTAAATTCTGAGATATTTACAGAAAAAAGAAAACCCCATGATATCTTGGATTTGCTTCTGAACATTGCAGCATTGTTGAGAAAAGAAGTGTAAAATGCTGATAATTGTCAAAATTGGATGATAGGGGTTCATTATTTTCTTTTTTCTACTTTTGTGTAATATTTTGAAATTTCTAAAACAAAAGTAAAAAAAAGAAAAAAGAAAAAAAATCACAAAAAGGCCACTGTCAGAAAAGTCTGATTCAAATGATGTCTTCAGTACTTTAACAGTTTCTCTGTAAAATAAAATCATAAATTCTAAACTGCACAACTGGCTGGAGATATAACTCAGTGGCACAGCACCTGCCTGGCAAGTGTGAGTTTTGATCTCCTGTACCAAAAACAAAACAAAACAAAAACAAACAAACAAACAAAAAACCCTAAACTGTACAACTGAGAGCATCCTTAAAACAATGTCACCATAATATTCACAAATGACACAGTATTTCAATAGTCTTTCAAAATATATTTATTGCTTATGCTACATAAGTTATATCATTTGTTCTATAATTAAAAACATCTGTATTAAAGTATATGAAGGAAAAGCACTTTATATGTATACATTTTTTCCGGATTTGAAGTTTGGAGTCCCCTCCCATGAATAGTGGAGAATATTCAGGGTTTGTTCTGTAATCTTATTATGTGCCACATATTGTTGTAAGTACTTTATATTTATGAGCTCATGCTAATCTTCACAATTTCCCATAGATACAAGTATGACTATTCTTTTCATTTCACAAATAAGAAAACTACCATATTGAGAGTTTATGTAATTTTGGCCAGCACTGGGCTATTGATTAATAGCAAAGCTGGAATTCAAGCCAAAGGCATCTGGCTCCAATGTCTGATCCCTTAATCACTGAGTTCTGTCAATATCCATAGAAAGAGCATCTTTTGTGGAGTTATTTCTTTGTTTAGACTTTGGAGACCCCAGCTCTTTGTTCTTAGAAAAATAAAGCAACTCTTACTGACTTCGACCTCAGCATATTCCTTTTATTTTGTCATGCACTTCAAACCTATTACTACCAACATAGTCATACAAGCCCTATAATGTTCGAACATATTTATTACAGATGTTTACTTATGGCATGATTTCAAAGAACAGAATACATCAGAGTAGGCTCTTCTGGGTGACTTAAACTAGGGCAATTTTGAGAGATAACTCTGATACTATGTCTCTTTTGCCGGTGTCAGCTTCTGGGACATAGTTTTACTTGATTTTCCCTGATCATCTAATTTTCTCAGAAGATCTCTAGCAAATTCTTTACAGCCCAGCAAGCTAATATTACTGCTCTTATATTGCTAAAGTTAATAATAAAATCTTTGTTTCTCTCTTTGCAGATACACGGCTTTGAGAAAAATTTTGTTTTTAATTTACTTGCGAATTATACCGTAATAGCCTTCAAATAGGCTTGCTTTTAATTTGGAAGACGTTTTCTCTCGAAGAATATTTGAAAAACACTGATACCTGTTCCTTAAGCCCAGACGTTTTGATTTGAATAAATGCAATGAACTTGGCATTCATGAGAAACATTTAAAGAGCAACGGAGAGCCAGCTAAACTCATAGTGGCAAAAATATTCACTACATATGTAAAAAGAACTCAACTTCTGAATTCAACTGTGATGGAGTGAAGATGGGCGTAAAGAATGAAGAACTAGCTCATCCATGTACTTTTTATTCAACTGACTAATAGACATTTATGTAGCCTGTTTTTCAGCAGATGCAGTATTAAGTGCTTGGGATGCAGGGGCACACAAAAGCAGCACAATAGGGGTCCCCTCCACAATCTTCTTTGCAGGCCTCAGATTTCAACCTATGTTAATACCAGGATCAATTGGGTTAATAGGGAAGGGGAGGAAGGAAGACAAACAGAGAGACTGAAATGATCATAAGGCCCAATCAGTCTACTGGCTAATTTTGGAGCCTAAGATGACAGAGAAGATCACCTACTTTTGTTGTATAGATGAGTGATTTTAAACTCAGCCTACGATCATGTAATTATTCAGGACAGAACTGTAAAACCCAGATGGTTGACTTTTACAATACTGTGTATGTTCAAGTAAAAACCTCGGAGGATTTTTTTTCCCATTTCAAGCTTCTGAAAGAAAAGAGCCCCCTGGAAAGAGCCTTCCTAAAAGAAAAGCACCAACTTCTCCTGTTGAGCTAACCCTAGTGTGAAATTAACTAGCAGCACCGATAGTTAATTTCACACTGCTGCCCTGTAGGGAGAACAACTAGAATAGAAGAGAGTAAGTCTTGGTCCATTTCTTCCCTAACTACAGTTGTTATAAGGTCAAGTATTTAGAATATTGGAAGGAAATGGCAAGAAAGGACAGTGGTGAATGTGAGAATCTGAGAAAGCAAGACCTAAAAGCTGTTTTTCCAAAACCATTTTATTTCAAAGATTAAAAAAAGAAGAAGAAGAAGAAAAGAAAAAAAACTACAACAAAATTTCAGAGCGTGTCAGTCAGGGGGCAACAATGGTACATACATCGTGCATTGTCATCCCCAAATCATTCACCAAAAGCACAAGATATCTGCATTCAATTGTTCGAACAATACCTGCACAAATCTTTCTCTTCAGAGAACTCAGAGAGATCAGTAGTGTAACTATCTTAACTATTACTTTTATATACATATACATACACATATACATGTTATTTCTTTCAGCTTCTCACATTAATGAAACAACATGTTGTTTACACTTGTGTGTCTTATTTATTTCGCTAATGAGTACGTTCTCAAGATGCATCCATTTACCTATAAAAGCCTCAAATTTATCCTTCGTATTAGCTGAGTAGTATTCCATTGTATAAAAGTACCACATCTTTTTTTTTTCCATTCCTCAGTCAATGGGCATTTGGATTGTTTCCAAGATTTAGCTATTACAAATTGTGCAGCTATAAACATAGGTGCACATATTTCACTGTGGTATGATGTGTTTAATTCTTCTAGGAAGATACTCAGAAGGGGAAGAGCTGGGTAGACTAGAACCCTAATCCTAGTTTTTTGAGGAATCTCCACACTGATTTCCACAGTGGTTGCACCAGTCTGCATTCCCACCAACAGTGGAGAGGTGTTCCTTTTTCCCCACAACCCCTCCAGCATTTGATATTGCTTGATTTCTTGATGCCTACACATTCTTTCTGGGGTGAGGTGGAATCTCAGTGATGTTTTAATTTGCATCTCTCAAATGACCAGTGATGTTGAACATTTTTTTCACGTATTTATTTGCTGTTTGTATTTCTTCATCTGAGAAGTGTGTATTCATCTCAGGTATCCATTTTTGTATTGGGTCTTTGAATCTGGGAGGACTACTTTTTTGAGTTCTTTATATGTTCTCAATAGTAATCCTTTGTCTGAGGTACAGCTGGAAAACACTTTCTCCCACGTTGTGGGTTGTCTCTTCACTCTGTTGGTGGTTTCTCCTGCTGTGCAAAAGCTGTTTAGTAGGATGAGATCCTAGTTGTTGATTCTTTGTGATAGTTCCTGTGCAATAGGGTTTTTTTTCATTAAGTCTTTGACTACACCAATGTCTTCAAGAGTTTTACCTACTCTATCTACCAGCAGATTTAATGTTTCTCTTTTAATATTAAGATCTTTGACCCATTCTGGTTTTAGCTTAGTACATGGTAAAAGGTATGGGTCCAGTTTTAATCTCTGGCATGTGTAGAACTAGTTTTTCCAGCACCATTTATTGAAGAGGCTATCTTTCTTCTAGTGAATGTGTTTGGCACCTTCGTCCAAGACCTAAAAATTAAACCAAAGAAAAAAATTAGAATGAAATATTATAGTTGTATATACCTTCCCACATCCTCTTTGAAAGCTGACTTACAAGATGAAAAGCATATTCAATAATCTTTCTAGTGATAAAAGAAATGCAGGTCTTTATAATAATGAGATTGCATTTTATACTCATTTATTACAAATTTTTAGAAGTCTGACACTATTGAATATTGACACAATATGATCAACACAATCTCTCCTTAGGTGTCCAGTGGAGTTATAAATTGGTTAAGCCACTTTATAAAGCTGTTGAATATTCACAAGCCCTATCATCCCATCATTCCAATACTAGATAGACCTTTTAGCCACATGCATCTGGAGGCATTTGTGAACCTGTTCATGATACCATTGTTGTAATAGAAAAATATCTGGAAGCAATCCAAGTGTCCAGTGACAAGTGAAAGTTCAAAGTGTGGTATATTCACATGATGAATGTTACACAGCAGTGAAAACAAATGATATGACATTATGTACAATGATATGAATTAAACTCAGCAAAATAACGTGAGTAAATTAAAAAGCTAACAAAAAATTGGCACTTTTTTGTAAGTTAAAAATAAGCTCG
>RJWT010042742.1:0-12077 GCA_004365215.1 Cuniculus paca | reverse complement strand
TGAAAAATTCCCAGAGAGAACCCTTTCTTCAAGGTCTCATTGACTAAATAAAATTAAATAACTAAACAAAAGTAGATACAAACTTAAAGGTTATTTTCCTTAATATCTGGATGATAACGAACAGTTCCAAAGATTTAGTTCCATCTTTATATTATTTTGAATATTCCTTTTATTTATAATTTATAAATACCTACCAGCTCTAATATAATGTTCATCTTAAAGTGATATCACTAGCATATCATCTCTTAACAATTAGTTTAAATCTATTTCCTTATATATTTATTAATTGAAATTGTCTAATTTTTTATGTAAAGTTGGCAGTTCTCACAGTCATCATTAGTTATTATTGTGCTTTACTCTTTTAATGTTTACACTTCTCCTACAGACCTATAGACTACCAATTATCAGCATATAAAGGTATTTTTCATTCCAAAATGCAGATGAACTGCAAATCTGATCATGAATATTCAACTAACAAATCTGAATATATGCTTCGTTCATGTCCTTGGGATTGTTACATAGAATCGATGTGACAATAATCTATTAACCTAATCACAGGTCCTGCAATACTTTTAGGGATGACAGTTGAAGTAAGCATTTGGTTAGTCAGCCTTAACAAAAGCAATGGTCTAAGTCAAGGACAAAAAATTTGACCAAATGGTGGGACTAATTTCAAACTTTGATATACTCCTGAAAGGATAGGTATAAACAAATGCATTTCTCATAGACAGAATCTTTTACCATAACCACATAAATATATCTACAAATTTTTATCTCCAAACTTTTAATTTCATGCATGCTAAAAAAACAGAGATGATCAAGAAAACCACCAATAACAAATGCTGGAGAGGCTGTGGGGAAAATGGAACCCATCTCCACTGCTGGTGGGAGTGTAGACTGGTACAGCCACTGTGGCTATCAGTCTAGAGGTTCCTCAAAAAGTTAGGACTGGAAGTAACATTTGAGCCAACTATTCCACTTCTGGGCATATTCCCAGAAGAAGTGAAATCATCTTACCACAGTGATATATGTGCACCCATGTTTATAGCAGCACAATTTGTAATAGCCAAATCTTGGAAACAACCCAAATGCCCATCAATTGAGGAATGGATAAAAAAAGATGTGGTACTTTTATACAATGGAGTACTATTCAGCTATAAAGAAGGATCACATTGAGGCTTTTATAGGTAAATGGATGCGACTTGAGACCATACTCATAAGTGAAATAAATCAAACTCACATGTGTAAACACTGCATCATCTCCCTAGTGTAAGAAACTGAAAGACTTAATAAGATACAAAATCCCTGATAAATTTGAGGAAAAGGTTCTGAAGCCCAATAATGCTTTTATTCTTTGGTTTGATTGGTTTAAGTCTCTTTTCTACTGTTTGATTGCAATATGTGAGAAGATAGGAACAGCTCTTTTGAAGAAAACAGGGGACATTATGGTAGCCATTGTTGGTTTCTTGTTGTCTGAAGGCCTGTAATGCTTTCACTCTTTTGTTTCATCTGGTTTTATATTACTTTGTTTTGTTTGAGTTTATTGTGTGTGAATGTATGAACAACCATTTGGAAGAAAACAAGAGACACTAGGGTAGCCATTGTCAATCTCCTATTGTTATGTTTTGAAGACCTGTATTGTCTGCTCTGAAATGCTTTGTTGTGTTTAACTCTGTTCTGTTTTGTTTTATTTTGTTTTGTTTTGCTATCTTTAAAATAAAAAATATAAAAAAACAGAGATGAGATATAAAGTTCACTAATGAATCACACAATAGTTTTTCTTTTCTAATAGATAACAGTAATTAATTCTCATCTATAACTCACAGCTACTTATAACACTTCACGGCAGTTTCCCAAGCAAGAATCATTCATTCATATCAAAATCCTGTTCCTAATGCATCTTCCATTGTAGAACACTCCTTCAGAATGAACTTAAACAAAGTGGGATGACTTTCTGGAGAATTCTGAGTATAATAAAAAGAAGGTTATTTGAGGAACACTGGCATTGATAAAATGAATAAATCTGTGCATCATCTAGTTGGGATAAAAGTGGTAAAAATGGAAAAGACAAGCCGGGCGTGGTGGCTCACGCCTATAATCCCAGCACTCGGGAGGCTGAGACAGGTGGATCATTGTGAGTTCGAGACCAACCTGGGCTACAAAGTGAGCTCAAGGCCAGCCTGAACGGCATAGTGAGACCCTGTCTCAAAAACACCAGGGCCGGGGATCTAGCTCAGCGGCCTAAACGCCTGCCTAGCAAGCACAAGGTCATGAGTTCAATCCCCGGTGCCACAAAAAAAAAAAATGGAAAAGACAAAAATTTTCAGAGTAGTTCAGCTCAGTATATACACTATTCTAAGCTAAGAAATGTCCATATGTTGTAAGACATGATTATTGACTAACAGAAGAGACCATGCATATAAAAAGTTAACAAATAATTTGCATTGAACCTTCAGATATTTTCAGATTGCCTGACCCTCGCAGAGTAAAAACAATAATGGTTTTCAAATTTTTTGTTCTCAGTAAACTTCAGACTTCACCAATAAAAAATTATTGGTGATCCTAATCAACTTTTGCTTATATGAATTCTACACATGGATTAATAGTTCCAATATTAGATACTGGAAGAAGAAAACTGTAAACTTTACTTTAAGGTAACATAATAAATCCTTCACAATCCAATGTGAATGACATGTTTCATGTAAACTGTATTTTGCAAAACAAAAATTTAGGAGAAGTGTGTTACATTTTCACAAATCTCTTTAAAGCCTGGCTGAATAAAAAACAGCTATATTGTAATATCAGCTTCTGCATTTGCTATTTGTAATATACTGTTCTTAAGAAAATTCATCCTTACACAGATGTACACTTGGAAAGGGGAGGAGTATTTATTAGGCTTTTAAGGTTATTATGGTATTCCTTTATATTAGTCACTTTCCCATCACTATCACAAAATACTCCACACCTGACCCTTCAAGAGGTGAGATTTACCTTGGCTCATAGTTTTGAGGAATTCAGTCCATGGTTAGCTGTCCCACAGCATAAAACAGCATAGTAGAAGGGTAGAGTAGAGGAAAGCTTCTCACCCAATGAAAGTCAAGAAGCTGAAAGAGAAAAAAGAGAGGGACCAGAAACAAGAATACAGCCATCCAAATAACGCCACCAGTGACTCACTTCCAACCAGCACCCACCTACTAACAGCACATTCAGCTATAAACTTATCAGTGTGTTAATCCAGTGATGAATATAGCACCACCATGATCTAATCACCTTTCAAAAGTCCCACCTCTGAACACATAAGATTTTGGGGGGACATGTCAGAATGAAAGCATAATATCTTGTTTGATACTACACAAAATTTGCTTAAATTGGTTACACTGAGGAATTCAAAGCTATACAAGTGAACTGTTTGTGCTTTTGTTGCATTAAAATTATTGCTTTATCTTGACTGAAAACTGTGCATGATTTTTCTAGCATTGTTTTGCATTGATCATTTCAAAAATACCAACTCAAAAAGTTAATCAGATTTCCAAATGTTGACATATTTCTTATACAACCTTCTCATTAAAATTGACATCATCGAAAGGCAGAGTGACAAACAACTCAGCCTCTCCAAGATTCAGAATCTAGACAACTTGGAAAATAACAACTTGGGGCAGAAAGTAAAAAGAGTAGATCCTAGGAACCAGAAGGGAACTGAGAGAAAAATTAAAAGCTACAGAAAAAATGAATACACAGAACACAATGCAGAAAAGGGAAGAGAGAGTCTGTGTGCTCTCCCTAGCTCCCAACTGGTAGTTACCAGGGAAAGGAGAAAGAACATACAAAGACAAAGTTTTTGTGTAAGAATCTACAAAGTTCAGCTCAAAAAACAATATAAATAAGAGAAGACCAGGCAACAAGATGCCTCCCAAAATACCCAACTCCCGCAAAGTCAATTCAGGAAATGTTGAGAGGAAGAATAATATGAGCCACACAGCAGAACTAATTGAATGGGTAACAGAAGAGGTTAGAAAACAGATCACAGAGGTACTCAGTGGAATTACAGAAGACATAACTAAACAGATCATGAACATAATGACCAAAATGATCCAGAGACTTTCAGAAGACACTAGTAAAAAGTTAGATGAACTTTTAAAAATGATACAAAGCATGCATGACCAGTTTAGCAAAGAATTGGCCTATGAAAAAGTTTCAATCATAAATCCAAGAGATTAAAAATTATATCAAAAGTATGGGAGGCCAAAATGATCAATGTGAGGACAGACTTCAGAACGATCTAGAAGACAATGGTTCCTTCAAAGGCCAACTACTCAAGGATGCCTTAAAAACAACAAGAAGACATGGAAATGGACCCTACAGCTGGTAGATAATGCAAAGAAAACTAATCAAAGAGTAAATAGAAGAAGTGAAAAATCAGAAGACAACATAAGTAGCATAAAAACCTGCTCATGGAAGTAACGGCAGAAAATCTCCCAAATATGGGAAAGAAACATACAGGTAAGAGAGGAATAGAGAGCTCCAAATAAGCATGACCAAAGGAGAACCTCTCTGTGGCACATGACACTTAAAGGACCACAAGGCCATTACAGGATCAAAAATCTTAACAATTGTTAGAGAAAGACAACAAATGACATATAAAGTTAAACCCATGAGAATTACAACAGACTTCTCGACACAAGCCTTAAATACCAGGAGGGCTTGGAATGAAGTGTTTCAAGCACTAAAAGACAACAACTTCCAACCACAACTTATATATTCTGCAAAACTTTCTTTCAAAAGTGATGGAGAAATAAGGTATTTCCATGATAAGGATCATCTCAAGAAATTTATGAACACCAAGACATTACAAAATTTCCCAAGGATATCCTAGAGAGAGACAGTAAAGCCAACAATGCCAGTAAGTCAAGAGGAATGAATACACCCATCAGGATGAGCAGGCTGGCAAAAGGAAACAAAATAAGGAAATCAGCAAATAGAAAAGTATGCAATTGCAGAAATAAATCAATGTTTTTCACTAATAACTCTCAGTGTGAATTGTCTCAATTCTCCAGTCAAAAAACATTCACTGGCCGAATGGATCAGGAAAGAAGACCAAAAATATGCAGAACACAAGAAGTACATTTAATTCAAAAAGAAATTCACAGATTAAAAATCAAAGAATGAAAAACAATGCTTCATGCAATGGAAACCTGAAGGTGGGGGGAAGCAGGAGTAGTTACCCTAATTTCAGACAAAGTGGATTTAGAGTCAAAAGGGATCAGAAGGGACAAAGAAGATCATTACATTTTAAATAAGGAAACAATTCAACAGGAAGAGATAACAATTAAATATATATACACCAAACACCAGTACACTCAACATCATAAGACAAACACTATTGGACATGAGAAATTATATAAATACCAAAATGGTTGTAATGGGAGACCTCAAAACTCCACTGTCACAAATAGACAGATAGACTAAACAAAAGATTAACAAAGATATATCAGAGTTGAATCAAATCTTTGAACAAATGGACTTTATTATAGATATCTACAATGTTCTATCCAAAAACAGAATACACAGTCTTCTCAGCAGTACATGGGACTTTCTCCAAAACAGACCACACAATATGCCCATAAAGGCATACTCAACTGAATACAAAAGAACTGAAATTATCTCATGCACATTATCAGTTCATGATGTAATAAAACTAAGAATCGATGTCAAATGAAACCACAGAAACTATAAAAATATATGGAAAATACGAAATTCCTTTTTGGATAATCAATTGGTTTCAGAAGAAATTAAGGGATAAATTGGGTCTAGAATCAAATGATAATTCCAGCAAAACATGACAGAACCTATGGGAAACAATGAAAGCAGTCCTAATAGGGAACTTTACAGAGATGAATACTCACATTAAAAAAACAGAGTGAACTCAAATAACCTAATGATGTATCTCAAGGTTCTAGCAAAACAAGAACAACCCAAATCCAAAGATAACAGGAGAAAGGATACTGCAAAAATCAATAGAGAAGTTAAGGAAATAAAGACAAAAAATACAAAGAATCAAAGAATTGGTTATTTGAAAGAATGAACAAAATAGACAAGCTCCTAGCCAATCTTACCAAAATAAGGAAAGAAAAACTCCAAATCCATGCAATTAGAAATTAAATAGACAAAATCACAACAAATTCTGCCAAAATCCAGAAGATCATTGGCAACTAATATGAGAACCTGTACTCTAATAACATGTAAAACTCAGATGAAATGGATAAATTCCTAGGTACATATGGACTGCAGAGTTGAATCAAGAAGATATAAAACCTGACTAGTCCAATATCAGTCAGTGAGATAAAGATGTGATTTTTAAAAACTACTAAGAAAAGCCCAGATTTCAGTGGGTTCACTGCCAAATTCTACATGAATTTTAGAGAAGGTCTGACACCAGTACTCTTCAAGTTCTTTAATGAAACTACAAAATGAAGTAGTACTCCCAATGTCATTCCTGGAAGCAAGCATTACCCTGATTTCAAAACCACAATAGGACCCAACCAAAAAGAGAACTATAAGTCAATCTCGTCCATGAACATAGATGCAAAATCCTCAATAAATACTGGTAAACATAAAGCAGCAAATCATCAAAAAGATCATAGATTGTGACAAGTAGAATTAATTATGGAGATGCAGGGATGGTTTGACATACACAAATTAATAAATGTATGCACCACATAAAAAGAAGCAAGGACAAAAATCACATGATCACCTCACTAGATCCAGAAAAAGCGTTTGACAAAATACAACATCAATTCATGATATGAACCCTTAAAAAATAGGTATAGGAGGTCTTTATTTCAATCTGATAAAAGCTGTCTATTACAAACAGTCAATGTCATATTAAATGTAGAAAATCTGGAAGTTTTTTTTCTAAAATCAGGAACAAGATAAGGATGTCCACTATCAGTAGTCTTGTTTAATATTGCTCTCAAAACATTAGCCAGAGCAACCAAACAAGAGAAATAAATAAAAGAGAACAGAGAAAGTTAAGCTAACATTATTTGCAGATGACGTGACCCAATACATATAAGACTTCAAAACCTCCACCAAAAACTCTTAGAAGTAATAATGAAATTCAGCAGCATAGAAGGATGCAAAGTCTACATTCAAAAATCAGTAGTGCTCCTTTTCACCAAAATAAATTCACAGAAGGAGAAACTAGGGAAACAATACTTTTCATCACAGCATCAATAAAATGAAATACTTAGGAATTAACCTAAACAAGAAAGTGAAAGACCTCCACAGTTAAAAGTGCATACTCTGAAAAAAAGGAGATCAAGGCAAATGAGTGGATCTCCTTGTTCCTGGATAGGCACCACCAATGTAGTCAAAATGATCATACTTCTGAAACTTCTACACAGATTTAGTACAATCCTAATCAAAATACCAGCAGTGTTCCTCACAGAACTAGAGAAAACGAAACTAAAATTCATATGGAAGCCAAGGACACATAGAATAGCAAAAGCAATTTGGGATAAAAGAGCAGCAACAAGGGGAAGGCAAGGTGCATCCCAGACTATAAGTTATACTACAAAACTACAATGATAAAAACAGCATGAACTTGGTGAAAAAATGGATTTGTGATTCAAAAGAACAGAATAGAGAATGCAGGAACACCTTCAGGCACACTCAACTGTGTTACCTTATCTTTGGCAAAGCGGTCAGTACTTTGTTGGAAGAATCATAGTCTCTTTAGCAAATGGTGTTGGGAAAACTGGCTTTTCATGTGACAAATATTAAATCTAGACCTATTTCTCCCACCATGCCCTAAACCAAAGTAAAAATGAATAAAGATCTAAGCATTAAAACAGAGACAGTTTATCTACTGGAAGACAAAATAGGTAAAACTCTTGAAGATATAGGTGTAGGCAAAAAACTTCCTGAATATAACCTCAGTTTTACAAGCAATAATACCAAAAATTGACAAATGGAATCATGTCAAATTGAAAAGGAAAGGAAACACAGCAAAGGAGACTTCCAACAGAGTAAAGAGCCAAGCTACAGAATGGGAAGAAAAATCTTTTCCAGCTACTCCTTAGACAAAGGACTAACATCTAGCATATATGTTTGAAAACTCAAAAAAAAGAACCCCCCAAATCAAAGACTCAATCAAAAAATAGGCACCTGAAATGAATACACATTTCCAAGAAAAAGTACAAATGCGCAATACATTCTGTACATGAAAACATGTTTAACGTTGCTGACCAATCAAGAAATGAAAATTAAGTCAATGCAAAGAGTTCACCTCACTCCAGGAAGAACAGCTATCTTCAAGAAATCAAATAACAACAAATGCTGGAGAGGCTGCAGGGAGAACAGGAACCCTTCTTCACTGTTTGTGGGAGTATCAGCTAGTACGACCACTATGGAAATTAGTTTTGAGTCTTTTCAAAAACTAAAATGGAAATTCCAGTCCCAGTTTTTCCTCTTCTAGTTATCTTCCCAAATGAGTTAAAGAAATCATATTAGAGTGATGCATGACACTCATGTTTATAGCAGCACATTCATAATAGCAAAATCTTGGAAGCAACATATATGCCCATCAACATATGAATGAATAAAAACAGTGATATTTATATGCAATGGAGTACTACTATGCCACGAAGAAGGATACATTTGAGTCATTTGTAGAAAAATGGATGTACCCTGAGACCATAATGTTAAGTGAAGTAAATCAGGCACACAAGCTTAAATGACATATCATTTTTATGAGAAACTTAATACCTATATAAATAAAATGCAAAATAAAAGATAATAGGAAGTAGGGAAATGGATCTTTCTCAAATGGGAAGGGGATCAAGAGATGGAAGGAGAAGAGAAGGGGATGAAGAATGAATTAAGATGTGTTGTGTATGTGTACCAATCTCCATGAGGAATGTAATCATTATGTACTACAAGCATGTACTAAAAAATAAAAATTTTTAAAACTCATTTCCAGCTTCATCAACAAGTGCATAAGAATTGGAAGCTACCAAGTTTGTGACAGCAGGTACAATTTTTCTAAAATTCTAATATCTACTCAAAAAGTCAAATTTTATCATCGGCTACAAGGGCTGTCCATTGGCCATTTGAAGTGACAGGTTCACTGCGTTCATTTTGGAGAAGGTGTCTGACAGATGCTAGTCATCCTTTCAAGCAAAAACAGTGTTACAGAAAATAAAAGTGAGTCGTTCAGCCCAAACTCAATCTCGGGGTGATTTTTCTCACGACTCTTGTAGTTTGACGTGAAGAGGTTCCTTGTGGACGCCTCTCATTTGTCACGTAGCGTGCTGTATAGAGCAGACTCAAAGACTGAGATTCCATAAAATCAATATATCTCTGCTGTTTCATTGTAGACATTCTTACCTGAAACTAGCTTTTTGATTTATTTCATGTGAATGTATGGCAGTGAAGAAGTCACTGGCTACAAGCCCAACTTGATGTGCCTGTTTACATGCATAGCTGTCTGCCACCAGTTTTACCCACTATTCCTTGCATTACTGATGCCAATATCTACTCGGTGAAAAAGAAAGCAAATGATATCTTCACACCTGATGAAAATAACTCTGACCTCTCTAATTGCCTGAAAGGGTCTTGCAGATCCCTGGATGTCTATCAGTCATTTTTTGAGGATTTCTGAGCCAAACAGTCCGACTTCACTGTTGTTTTTATTGCTGTTGTTACCATTGCTGTTACTATTGTTTTTATTGAGGGGGGTGCTTGTTAGTTTTCACTTCCTAATTCTTTTTTTTTTCACTTCCTAATTCTTTTTCTCAAAAAGAGTATTTTGTGTCCATCTCAAAAACTGCTAAAGCAAAAGCCATAAATTTGTATTATTTTGTTTTTAATCTAATATAAATACATCGGTACAAATATGAAATTGTATACAGCTTTTCATTACAATATTTTGGTAAGAACCAAAGATTGGCAACCATCTAGGTTTCTGTGACTAGAAGATCTATCTCTCTACCAAAGGTATCTACACAATAGAGTACATATTGTACTGCTGTGTAGGCAGTAAACCAGAAATGTGGGAGGTGAAGAAGAGGAGAAGAAAGGGAAAAAGGAAGAATTAAGAGGACAAGGAAGAGTCCAAAGGAAAGAGGATGCTCTTTTGCACCATTATTTGGAAACATCACCCCTGGCTCTGCTCAAAGAAAAAAAGAGGATACCGAATAGTGTGAGTAGCACGTGCTATGACTGGGATGCTTGTTTCCTTTCTAAAATCTATTTTAAAATTTAATCACCAAGGTGACAATATTAAAAGGTAGGGCCTTTAGGAGGTGATTAAGTAGTAAGTTCTGCATCCTCCTGGGTAGGATTAATGCCTCATAAGAGGGGCTTCTCAATATACTTACCCCTCTTTGTCCTCTGCCTTCTGCTATCCAACAGTACAGCAATAACGCACCCATCTCAGAACACCAGGACCTCACCAGCCTGTGCCTTGACCTTGACTCTCAGACTGTAGAACTACAGCAAATGCATTTCTGTTCTTCATAAATTAACCAGTCTTTGTCATATTTTACAGCAGCATGAATGTGCTAAGACAGTAGACTGTCTTTTGCTATATGAAAGAAGAGTAGTAAGAACACATACTCTGTTATTGCTTATTCTTGCATAAGGAAACAATGGAAGGAAAACAAGAAACTAATAAAAGTACTTATGAAAGGGGAGTCAAAGTAAAAGGAAGACAGAAACATGGGCAACAATTAAACTTTGTATGCGTGAAAACTATACTTTGGTCAGTTTTTTAAAACTTTGTGTCACTTCCAAGTATGATGCTGCATGCCTGTAATTACAGGTACTCAGGACAGGCAGGAGAATCACAAATTGGAGATCAACCTGGACAATTTATGTAGACCCTGTCTCAAAAATAAAATTAAAGAGAAAGGTCTGGGGATATAGCACAGCACTCTCTGGGTTTAATCTCCAATACTGAAAAAACAATTATATAAAGTTATACAAGGGCCAAGGATCTAGCTCAGCAGCCTAAGCACCTGCCTGGCAAGTGCAAGGTCGTGAGTTCAATCCCTGGTGCCGCAAAAAAATAAATAAATAAAGTTATACAACAAAAATGTACTATCAAGTCACATGAGAAATTACTGAAATAAAAAATGCATACTATGATCATTTTTGTGAGCTGTACAATTTTGTAGGGGTTTTTTTTTCAAATTTATAGTCCAATTTTCCCAAATCAGTGAACAATAGTTCAGGTATTACCTCAACATAAGCAATTTCAAGGTAGGCTTATGCGTACCTCCCTAGACTCCAGGGTCAATTTCCTCCATTCGTGTTCTCCTGAAGCACGCCACTGATAAAGAGCTCTCGTCCTCGGGGATGAGGGGTTCTTCAGAGGTAGAATTCAATCCCTGGCAACACATACAACCAAAACAGTATTCAGAACTTATTGTAAAGGAGCAAACTGCTTAAATTATTTTCAAACTATCAAATTCATCTTTAATTCTGACCAGTCAATTTACTTTCTTTCCCTGAAGCAAATTTTCTGACTTAAAATCTAGTTAAGGAAGAAAGGCTGCACTATATTCCTAGGCATGTTATGCTGAAAGATAAACAAAAATATCTAGTTTTCATAGACTACTCTAGATGGCTTTTGATTGATGGTCTCATCTTTACTGTTTAAACTCATTTGGATTCTCCTCCAATACACGTCCATACATAAAGATGAAAAGTGTAAAACTACTTTATTAGAAGTATTGATTTTAAATTTAAAACTGTTGAGGATAAATTGCTTGCTTAAGAAAAGCCAGAGGGGAAACAGGGAACCAGGGTGTTCTGTGTAAATAAGCACTAATAGGGCATGCCACGTTCCTTACAATTCTATGAGAAGACACTGTGCAATCAAGTGTAATTCATGTCTCGGAACCTCAGCTGCAAAGAAAAAAGAAATCTGCTGCCCAGTATTGTCATAGATGATGTCTTTCAACAATTTAAATTCATGGCACATACATAATTCTTGCACACTCATTATTGTCCCTCCTCATTCACTAAATATACCGGCAAGTAAACATTTTGTCATAAGATAACAAAACTCAGGA
>RJWT010042741.1:0-12084 GCA_004365215.1 Cuniculus paca | reverse complement strand
CCTCTAGTTCTTCCTTCACACACAAACTTGTAAGCCAGGACTGCGCCCTTGCTTCTGTCGATGGAACCTCGGAACGTCAGTGCTGGAAGGCAGCTCTGAGCACATTCTGGGCAGCCCCTGGTGGTACAGATGAGGAGACTGAGGCGGGCCCCAACCGGGGCAGGGACTTGTCCAAGGTCACACAGCCTGTTGGAGGCCCAGCTGCAGTATCAGGTGTCCTGACTTGAAGGACTCTTCTGTACCAAAACCCTCCTAACTGGCACCAGCTGGCTCCCAGGCTCATCCTAACCGGGACACTTCTCTTACTCTGAGCAGGCGCCTCCGTTCACTCCTCATTCCAGGATACTCTATATTTTTCCTTTTTTGCACCCGTGCAGGATTTCTTTTCCTCCAAGCAACACTATCCTTGAATCAGAAATTTGTGCTCTCTTGTTATGTTAGTTTTCCTTCTGACCCCGCAGACCAGCCATTCCTGGACATCTATGCTATTGCTATTAAGACTACTAGGGTTCGAACCCATGGCCTTGTGCATGCTAAGCATGCACTCTACCCCTGATCCAGCCTTGCATCTATACAGGCCATTTCTTGATGCTGCCGTCTTTCACTGTCCTCTTCTCCCTCCAGACTGCCTTCCTCTGTTCCTTGTCCCTGCCTTTTTCTACCCTGTTTCCTGCTGTTGCCGAGGTCTGACTCAGAGGTGTGGTTCCTTTGAGGTACAGACTCACATAGAGGATGCTAGGATACCAGTTCCCACCTCCCCCAGCTTCTCTCCTGGGGCTGGTCCCTCCTGGTGGGGCTGGCTCTGGCCTGGGTTGTGGCCACCCTCCTGATGACCCCAGAGGTGTATGGCTTTCAGTTGTCTGATTGGCTGAACTACTGGGCTGCCATCTCTGACTTTATCAGTCAAATTATTTCTCCAGGGTTTGTTGAATATTTGCCAGGGTACTGAGATTCCAGGTTGTCCCTATCACCTCTCAAGGCCTGGGATTCATTTTTTCTTTAAGACTGAGTTTTGCAGTTTAGTTCAGAGTGGGTTTGAACTCACAATGTTACCCAGGCTGACCTCAAACTCTAGGTGATCTTCCCACCCCAGCCTCCCGAGTGCTGGGATTACAGGTGTGTGCCACCATACCTGGCAGAGTCTGAAATTCTGAAGACAGGGTTGGTGATGGTATAGTAGACTCTGCCCCCG
The DNA here is from genome assembly GCA_004365215.1 of Cuniculus paca. NCBI lineage: Eukaryota > Metazoa > Chordata > Mammalia > Rodentia > Cuniculidae > Cuniculus > Cuniculus paca. The sequence continues at coordinate 10,892 of RJWT010042741.1, read as the reverse complement.
CCTGAGGTTGTGAGCTGGACAGGGTTGTGTGTACCACCAGGCCTTGTCCTTGGGGATTGGGCATGCCAAGGTGGTTTGGGCAATGTAGTTGTAGACAGTGTCACACAAGTCAGCTATATTAGGAGCTAAGGGGCACAGAACTCAGGAGAGTGGTGAGCTCCCCATTCCTGTGTTGTTTTTAGTCAGATGGACCAGATACTGCCCCATCTGCAGAAAGCCTTTGCCTACTGGATGGTTGAGAAGAAAGAAAATCCTTAGACTTGCTGGGACCATAAGTGTATTTAGCTGAGAAAGGATATTGGGAGAATAGGGCTGTGTGGAGCCAGGCATAACTTTTATTCTGTATGAGATTTAACTGCATGGTTTGATTTTTGCCTGCATTGTCCTCCCTCGATGGTTGGAAGCTTCTGAGGGGGAGCAGAGTGGCAGTGTGAATGAAGTGTGCCTGAATGGGATGGGGACACGCAGCATGGTGCATGAGAGGAGGATCTCTTATCACCCACCCATCACCTGTCTCCCCTCTCTTTTATCTCTTCCCATCCCAATCCTTGCCATCCTTCACTGCCTCCTCGCTAAAACTTTTTGGAGCTCTCCCTCCTCCCCTGGATGTGCAGAAACCTTGGTGGGCCAGTTATGGCCCTTTTGTGTTCAGCCTGTCATGGAATGAATCGTGGACAGGTCTCATCTTTCCCTGTTGAGATCATTACCATGTTGGTTTGGATCTCCCTTGCACACAGTAGGTGCTGAGTTAACATTTTGGGGGTAGGTTTACATCTGTTCTGATCTGAGACTTCTGTCTTTTATGTTTCTAGACGAAGCACCCATGCTTCCTTCTCCTTTCTCATTCAAAATAATAGTAATAACATTGACCAACAGTAGGGTTTTCATGTGGCAGTCGCTGTGCCAAGGAATGACTACCATTGTTTAATAGACAAGGGAACTGAGGCTGAGAGACAGTGGTTGCCCACAGTGACATGAGCATAGAGTTGAGCCCAAATACAAGATGGCTCCAAATTGCTGTTTAACCTTGGTGTCACTCAGCACTTGACAGCTGGGCTGGGCACAGTATGTGCATGTCACCTGTTCTGCAGGAGCTGGAGCAAGGCTGAGGCCCTGCTCCCCACGCACACCCACGCCCCATGGCAGCTGGGTCTCTCTGAGGCCCATCCCCTGAGAAATGTCTCGGCATCGTGCTGAGTGCCACAGGGTGGGTGGAGGGGTACAAGAAAGAATAAGCAGCTTAGCGTCAAGAAGTGTGATTGTTGAGGTAGGAGGATCACTACAAGTTCGAGGCCAGCCTGGGCTACAACGTGAATTCAGGGCTAGCCTGAACTGCAGAGCAAGACCCTGTCTCAAAAAACAACAAAAAATGTGTGATCGGACTTTGAGATGAAGGGTCAGCTGTGTCTGGGGTGTGGCACACACTCATCTCAAGTTGTGACCTCCCAACACCCCCATCCCTTCTCTGCCAGTCCCGTACTGTGACAGATGACAGGGTCAGTGTGGCCAGCCTGGGCAGTGGGCACGGGAGTGCCCTGTAGGAAGAAGGAGCTCTTTCCCCCGTGCCAATGAATGCATTAGGCTGCTCCACACCCAGCAGTGGCTTTTTCCTCCCCACCCCCAGAAGCCTCCCCTGCTGCAGCCCACACAGAGCTCTCTTCTCCCTGAAATCCTTTTGCCCCTATAGTCACAATCACTTGATTTAACACTTCTCGCTGAAGGGGCTTGGCTGCTGTTGAATTGCAGACTCTCAGAGCTGGGAGTGATTTCCAAGCTCCTCCAATCCAGTTCTCATTTGAGGCTTGAATCCCTTTTACAGCAGACCTTAGAGGAGGTCACCCAGCCTCTGCTTGAATACGCTCAGGACTGGGGAGTTTCCATGCAACGGTGCTATGAGAAAATTCAGCCTGGGTTAGAGCCCCGGCCTGTCCTCCTGCACCTTCATTGTGTGGCACTGTGTCCTTGGGTCTGTGTGGACAAGATGCATCTTTAGTACACATGGCAGTCCCGATTTGGCTGGTTGAGCTCCATCTTGCTCTCCACCTGCCAGGACTCCTCCCTTCCATTGTGAACTCTCACAGTTCCTGCAGCTGTTGTGCCAGGCCCTGCTTTTGAATGAACTCCCAGTGCATTGTATTTTCCCCTGAGAATAACTAGGATTTCTCATTGCCCCTCCCAAGTTTAAGACCCACAACTGACTTGGATCCTCCAGGCTGGCCTTGGGGTGCCAAGTACTCCGCACAGGTCTGTTGAGTGGTAGAAGATCCCCTGGGCTACAGTGGCCCATGCCATGCAGGTGATTGGTGTTAAATCAAACTTAAACCTCCAAATTTTCACATTTCCCCTTGCTGTCCCTGTGTGGTTGTGCTTTTCTTGACCTGAAGCATAGGAAGAGATGCTAGTAGGCCAAGGCTCTGAGCCAGTGACCAGGTTCCCAGGGGAAAAGTCAGACTAGTGCTTATTCTTTGCAGCAGTTCAGGGCTTTATCCCATCCCTGTCCAATGCTTGTCAACTTAGATGCTTGTGGCATTTTGGATGTTGCTTGTTATTTGAATGAAGTGTTGGGGATTAAACCCAGCCCCTTAGCACTGTGCTGTATCCCAGCCCTTTAAAAAAAAAAAATGAGACATGGTTTTGCTAAGTCACTAGGTTGCTGGATTTGAACTTACAGTCCTCCTGCCTCAGCCTCCTACATTGTTGGGATTACCATTGTGCACAGCCATGCCTGGCTTGGTCAGTAGCACCTTCCTGTCTGGGTGTTACTTGTGACATTCATAAAAGGCCTCCTGGCCTCATGGTCTCTGTGGATGGCCTTAAGGAGAGAGTGGTAATTCCTACCCCTCTAGCATGGATGCCTCTGGCCCCCTGTAGCCAGTCTCAGCAGCTTGTGCCTGGTGCTTTTCTCTCTGGTTCCAGCTGCCTGAGGGCATCCCAGGCTCAGTCCAGCCCAGCCACAGCCTGAGGAAGTGACAGACGGAAGAGTATTGATTGTGCTTAATTACTGTGTGCTAGGAATGACTTCCTAGGCAGACTGTAAACTATTTGCTGCACTGAATCTCCTTCTATGTGCACCCTTACCCAGGACTGGGCATAATAAAGTAGGTTCTACCTGATGAGTTGTGGACAGATGATTGTTGTGACCAAGACTGAAGAGGCCCACCTAAGACCTCCACTAACCCTAACTCCATCTTCTTTCAGCAGGAGCCCCCCAAGCTTGCCAAAGGCACAGCCAAGCCCAGCAGCTCGGGCAAGGATGGTGGAGGCGACAACGCTGAGGAGGTAACTACTGAGGCACAGCCCTAGAGAGTTCATATGCCAGCCCCGACTCCTTGATGGCTATTGGGGCGTGGGGCCTCGGGTGGAGTCTCCCATGCATCGGAGAAGGAGGCTACCACCACTGCAAGGGGTCTGGGCAGCCTAGCCACACTTCTCTCAGGTAGGGTGTCCTTTTGGTATAGACCAAACAGGCTTTCGAATTCTTGCAGACTCCAGTTCCTGGGGAATTCATTTTTCTGTCCACCAACTTCTTCAGTGCTGGGGATTGAATCCAGGACTTGGCACTGAGCTACATTCTAATGTACTCCCTGCTTTATTGAGACAAGTTCTCTCTAAATCACTAAATTCCCCAGAGTTGGGTTTCAACATGTCTCACAATTCCTGCCTCAGCCACCCAGAGTGATAGAATTACAGGGACATACCACCACATCTGGTTTCTGCCAATTTTTGAGCATTGAGGATTTTTTTCAGAGGCTGGGGGAATAATTCAGTGGTAGGCCATATGCTCCCATGAGTGAGACATTGGGTTTGGGCCCTAGCACCACAAAACAAAACACTTTTTTTTAGGGCAAGAATTCCTTTTTCTCTCTTACTTATTTTTGAGACAGGATCTCTAAGCTGGTCTTGAAGTTACCATGTAACCCAGTGTTACATGGTCCTTGAACTCACAGTGATTCTCCTACCTCTGCCTCCCAAGTGCTGGGATTATAGGCATGTGCCATCACACCCAGCTGAGAATTCTTTTTTCTCGGGGCAAAAAGCTGGGAGGTCTGGGATCCTGGGGAGAAGGGGGAAAGTCCACAAGGTCTTGATGGGGTGATGAATGACTGGCTGAGTTCTGGGTGGGGTGAGGGGCTGGGAGAAGGCGAGTGGATCAGGGTGGGGCCCACAGCCCTTGGCCTCAGTTGAAAGGCCGCATGACTGAAGGACAGTCCTGAGCAGAGGTCAGTGTAGCTCAGCAGTCTGGGGCTATAAAGCAATAAACAGCAGGCGAGAGAACAGGAGAGGGTGGAGGGACTTGTGGAAGTCTCTGAACATGGGGTGCGCTTGGTGGGATGTATAGGTGGCAGATGCTCTGAGATGTGCGAGTGGCAGCCCTACTGTGTGAAGCTGCTGGTCAGTGCCTTCCGCTTCCTGTCCTTGCTATGCACTGCTCCCTGGGATGGGGACACCAAAACTCAGGCTTACGGAAAAGAGGCTGATAAATGTATTTGAGTTTAACTATGGAATGTGGTTTTCCTGGCTACTTCTGGTCCCTGTCACCTCAAAAGAGATCCAAGCCCCTTTCACGCTAGTGACCACTGTTTTTTTTTTTGCGGCACCCAGGATTGAACTCATGACCTCGCACTTGCCAGGCAGGCGCTTAGGCCACTGAGCTAGATCCCCAGCCTTTGTCTTTTTGAGATAGGGTCTCACTATGCTGTTCAGGCTGGCCTTGAGCTCACTTTGTAGCCCAGGCTGGTCTCAAACTCACAATGATCCTCCAGTGTCAACCTCTTGAGTGCTGGGATTACGGGCATGAGCCACCATGCCTGGCTGTGACCACTGTTTAAGGCCTCACTAAAGTTAACAGAAGAAGCAGGATAAGTTCAGACCATTTTTTTTTTTTTTTTTGTGCAGCCCCAGGGATCAAACTCACGATCTCACACTTGCCAGGCAGGTACTTAGGCTGCGGAGCCAAATCCCCAGCCCTTGTGTTTTTGAGACAGGATCTCACTATGCTGTTCAGACTGGCCTTGAGCTCACTTTGTAGCCCAGGCTGGTCTCAAACTCACAATGATCCTCCTGTCATCCTCTCGAGTGCTGGGATTACAGGTGTGCGCCACCAGGCCTGTCTAGTTCCGCCCATTTTACAAGTGTGGAAGTTGAAGAGCACAGAGGAGAAATTACTCCTTGTGCTGTACTTACACAGTAGTCAGAATGTGTCCTAAGACTTGTCACTGCTCCTCTGGGCCTTCGGACACATCTGCCCAGGGAGGGATCATATTTCAAGCCCTGTGGGTTCTCTGTGAAAAACTGCTCAGGGCTTATCCATAGAAGGCATCTGTGGGAATTCTCTGCAATCTTCCCAGAAGGGCACCATGCATGAGAGGTCCTGGTCTGCAGTGGCATCAGTGCAGACCTTCCCTTGCCCATTTTCTAGTCCAATTTCGAGCTCTTCTGGCCAAATTCACTATGTGGCATGCATTTTCTAGAGCCTTTCTAAGTGATTCTAATAATTATAACAGCTAACATTTATTTTTTTGAGCAGTTCTCTTATATTAGTTTCTAAGGCTGCCATAACAAATTAACACAAACTTGATTGCTTAAAACAACAAAAACTGTCAGGATTAATAGTGCACGTCTGTAGTCCCAGCATTCTGGGAGGCTGAGGCAGGAGAATCACAAGTTCCAGCCAAGGCTGGGCAGCTTGTTGATTTAGGGAGATCCTTTCTCAAAATAAGTGATAAAATATGGGTTGGGGATATAGCAGTGGTTCAATCCCAAGTACTGCAAAAAGGAAGGGAAGAAGGGATAAGAGAAGAGGGAGGGAGGGAGGAAGGGAAGGAAGGGAAGAAAAGAAGGAGGGAGGGAGAGAAAACAGATCTGGAGGCCTTAGGTCAGGCAGCAGTGGGGTTCTATCCTTCTCTGAGGCTCTTGAGCAAAATTTTTCCCACATTTCTGTCCTCTGTCCTTGGCTTGTAGATGCCTTGTTTCAAGCTGCCCCTCTTCCTTCTCACAGCCTTCTCTCCTGTGTCTGTCTATCCACATTTCCCTGTTATAAGGACACCCTAATCCAGTGTGACCTCATTTTAACTTGATTACATTTGCAAAGACCCTGTTTCCAAATAAGGTCACAGTCATGATTTTGGATGGAGAGGCCCTGGGGGACACTGCACCCAGCACTAGATACAGTACTAAGTAGTGGTGTCTCATTGAATATCACACACTCCTGCTGTCTATTCCCACTTCACAGATGAACCAAGGCTTAGATACATTAAATAGCTGTTACTTGGGAGTAACTAGCAAAGCCGGAGTTCAACTCAGGTCTGTGGCAGGGAAGATAAGTGATAAACCGGCTCTAAGATTCCAGCAGAGAATCTAAAATGGAAAGGGGCAGACCGGGGATTTAGCTCAGTGACATAAGCGACTGCCTGGCAAGTGTGAGGTCGTGAGTTTGATTCCTGTTCACCCCAGAACAAAAAAATAAAATAAAATGGAAAGGGCTTTGAGAGAGCAGGTGAGACTGCTCTGTCTCTTCCTTGTCTTTTTTTTTTTTGGGTGTGAGAGTGAGACAGGGTCTCCCTATGTAGCCCAGCCTGGCCTCAAACTTGAAGCAGTCCTCCTACCTCAGCCTCCCGAGTGCTGGGATTACAGGCATGTGCCACCACACCAGGCTCCCTGGTTTGTCTAGAGAAAAAAAAAGCAGTACTATGGATTCCTTTACAGACTATGCTGTCCAGAGTTCTGCAGGTAGAGACAAAGGGAGGAAGAAATGATCCCAGTCCTTGTATTTGAGCCTGTCCTCCCTGAGGCTACAGTCCCCACCCTAAAGACCATTTAGGTCTTTTCAGTCATTTTTTATTTTTGGTCCTTTTTGTTGTTATTGTTGTTGTTCACTTAAAAACCAATGTTAGCATTTCATTCCTTACAAGTTAAAAATCCACTTGGGCCTAGTGGCTCATGCCTATAATCCCAGCACCTGGGAAGATGAGGCAGGAGGAGTGCCATGAGTTCAAGGCCAACCTAAACTGCATAGCAAGATCCAGTCTCAAAACAAAACAAAACAAAACAAAAATAAACAAGATAAAATCCAAACTCCAGAGGCATGGTATTCATGCCTGTAACCCCAGCATTTAGGAGGCTAAGGCAGAAGGATCGAGAGTTTGAGTCCAACCTTGGCTACTCAGTGAGTTCCTAGCTCAAAAAGCAAAAAAAGAAAAACAACCAACCAAACAAACAAACCGACACCCCAGAACAAAAAAACCTTAGCTTTCCCAGCAGGGAACTTACTCTTCTAACACCTACCACGGCTCTTTTTCCTACCAAATGTCCTGTCTTCTAACAAGATAAACCCATTTATGACTCAGGCCCTCATACATGCAGGTGCATTGCCTGGACTACTTTATTCTTTATTTCCCTCTTTTTTTTTTTTTTTTGGTTTATTAAACTTAGATGTATCCTTAAAAAGTGAAAAAAAAAAAAAAGAGAGAGAGAAATCAAAATCACCTCTCCAGGGACCTCTGTTCGAATGCTTGAGGCAGAGCTGGTGTCTCAGCCCTGTGTTTCCACAGGCTTTGTGGCTCTATTCTTGTGTTTCCTTGTACCATTAGTTGTTTGGTGTCTACCCTGCTTCTGGACTGTGAGCTTTTGAAGGCAAAGGCCATGTCCTAGTCACCTTTTAGTCTTTATGCTTCACATAATGCTCAGTGAACAAGAGAAGAATTGAGCACAGCGAGGTAGAGCTCTGGCTGTCACCATGGGGTTTTAACTAAAATGGTCATTTCTTAGGCCAGTTCATTCATTATGTGAAAGATACCAAATTGAATCTTAGCACTTTTTGGTTAATTTTATGTGTCATCTTTTTCATATAATACTTCCTATCATGCTTAACTTATATTTCTGTTTTTAATTTACATTTCAGTATCTTGGCCTTATTAATAATGGCAGCCATGTTAGGCTGAATTGGACAGGATGGGCTCAGGGTGGGCAAGTTTAGTGGGAATCATGCTGGGAGGAGCCTGGTGCTTGGAATCAGGGCACAACTCAGTCGGTGGCATCCTGAATCCAGGAAGGGTTTGTGTCCTGTTGAGAGTTTTGAAGTAGAAGGAGAGGGAGTTTCAGGCATCTGGGGAGTCTCAGGAAGAGCTGACTGCCTTTGGTCCCTTGCTATGGTGGCTGCAGAACATTCTGGGGGACTCAGCTTGCTTCTCACCCCCAACTCAGATAGTGCAGCAGTCAGAGCTTGGGCTGACTTCAGGAGATGGTTGCACATGGCTGGCTGACGTGCCCCACATCTGTTTCCTAGGGCAGGGTGTGCAGGGGGCACCGTTCCAGGCAACCAGGGCCTTTCTTTGGTAGCTAGACCAGCTGGTGCAGCCTGCAGCCTGGGAGCCTGGGGCCTTATGAAACTAGGGTGACGCTGGGTGTTGGTGGTTCATGCTTATACTCTCAACACTTTGGGAGGCTGAGGCAGAAGGCCTGTAGGTTGATCCCAGCCCAGCCAGATTAGCAAGACCCTGTCTGAAAAAAAAAAAAGGGTGGGGATATAGCTTTGCATGAAGACTCTGAGTTCAGTCCCCAGTATGGCCAAAACAAGAACAAAAAATAAACATAAAGAACAACTGGGCTGGGCCAGGGATATAGCTCAGCAGCATAAGCACCTGCCTGGCAAGTGCAAGGTCCTGAGTTTAATTCCCAGTACCAAAAAAAAAAGAACAACTGGGCTCACCTAGTGGGGGTAGGAGTGGGGCAGGCCAAGCCCTCTCCACAGGGCTGGGCACAGCAGCTGTCTGTAACAGCTGTAGTGAGGAAGGGACCTTAGGCAACATGCAGGTTGTGTTTCACACATTATTTTTTAGCCCCATACAACCCTCTGTTCCCATGAATCTTTCTTGAAAGGTGGCTGGGAAACCACTGACCTACTTTAACCCCTCCTGTTAGCAGAGAGACTCGAGGCTGTGTTTCCTTTTCTGGGAAGAACGTGTCCTTTCTCAGGTGCCCCCAGCATGGGGTGCATGGAGGTTTGGGGAGCTCATCTGTCTGAGTTTTGGTCCTCAGCTAGCACAGCCCTTCATCCTAGTGTCAGATGAAGAAACTGAGGCACAGAAAGGCTATAGGACTTTCTGAAGGTTGCAGGTTTAGGACTCAAACCCAGGCCGTCTGGCTTGAGCCCTTAGTTCAACTAAGTGGCTGATTATTCGTAAGAGTGGGAAATGGAGTGTGAGGCAGGGGAGGGTCCAGAAGCAGGCCGAGCATTGACCCCCTATCTTTTATCTTCCCTCTTTCTCCCAAGGGAGACCCAGGATTCAGGTGAAACCACACTTCTGGGTGCTGCTCACAACAGGAAAGGCGTGAGGACTCTACTGCCCCTTCCTCATGTTCCCCCAGTGACACCAGTGTCTGGGGCCAGCCTTCAAGGCTGAGAGAGGTGACTGAGTGGTCACAAGTCATGCTGAACCCAAAGGCCTGCTTGAGCCAGATCCATTACTCCTCTCTCTTTCATCTTGAGAAAGGTTGCAAACTTCACAGAGTTGTCTTTATAAAAACATTCAGAGTATAACATTCAGACACTCTGGGTATGGTGGCACGTGCCTGACATTTTAACACTCAGGAGGCTGAGGCAAGAGGATCACTGAGAGTTCCTGGTCAGCTTGGACTACACAGTGAGGCCCTTTCTTAAACAAAACAAAACAAAACAAAACAAAACAAAACAAAACAACACAACGAAAACTATAGACAGATATCAGTCTGTCTTTCCTCCCCTAGGCCAGAGAATTTTAGATTCTTCCATTCTCATGATAGAGTCAGAACTTGGTAGGGGGCTGGGGAGGAGGAGAAGATGGTTGTGGAGACAGAAAGTCAGATTTCCCTTCCTGTGGTGTGGGTACTTATCAAGGCCTGATTCACTCCCTGCTTCTGCAGCCTCTGGTTGGGGCTAAGCCTGTGCCGTGGCCCAGCCTGTCTCCTTCCCAATAAGACATCACCTGTAGGTGACATCCCTGCAAAACCTGTGTTGAGGCTTCCAAGAATCGTCTTTGTGGGGCTCACACAATGTCCAGGAGTTGTGGTCTAATAGCTGGTATAATGGTGCATACTTATAATCCCAGCACTTTGATAGACTAAGACAGGAGGATCATAAGTTCAAACCTAGCCTGGGCAACTTTATGACTTAGTGAGACACTGTCTCAAAATAAGAAAATTAAGCTAGGCCTGGTAGTGCATGCCTGTAATCCCAGCATTCAGGAGGCTGAGGCAGGAGGATCATTGTGAGTTTGAGACCAGCCTGGGCTACAAAGTGAGCTCAAGGCCAGCCTGAACTGCATAGTGAGTTTCAAACAGACCAAAAAAAAAAAAAAATTAAGGGCTGGAATCTAGCTCAGTGTGAAGGCTCTGGGTTCAATTCCTAGGACCTTTAAAAAAAAGGGGGGATGGGGGCCAGGGATATAGCTCAGTGGCATAAGCACCTACCTGGCAAGCCCAAGGTCCTGAGTTTGATTCTGGTACCAAAAAAAAGGGGTCTTTCTCCCATTATAGAAGTAGTGTCAACACACCTGTTATCATATGTACTTGGAAGGCTAAGACAGGAGGATCCCAAGTTTGAGACCGATCTGAGGACCTTATCTCAAAGACTAGATAAATTTTTTTTTTTTTTTTTTTTTTTGCGGCACTGGGGATTGAACTCAGGACCTAACACTTGCCAGGCAGGTGCTTAGGCCACTGAGCTAAATCCCTGGCCCTTGTCTTTTTGAGACAGGGTCTCAAGAAGCTATGCTATGTTGTTCAGGCTGACCTTGAGCTCACTTGGTAGCCCAGGCTGGTCTTGAACTTGCAATGATCCTCCTGTCTCAGCCTCCCAAGTGCTGGGATTACAGGCATGCCCCACCAGGCCCAGCTTCCTTTATGATTTTTTTTTT
>RJWT010042740.1:0-12078 GCA_004365215.1 Cuniculus paca | reverse complement strand
CTTTGTCTTGAATTCCCTACTCGACAGGGTTGCCCCTTTTATCAAAACACTCCCTGATTAATCCAACTCACAACAATAATTTCATTTTTCAAAGTATTTTAATATTTATTCTCTTGAATGCCTGATTATCATATAATCTTTCAATTGTTTGCAGCTTTTCACCTAAGTAGAATTTACGTTTCTGTGTCGATTGCAAGCTTGATAAGAACGTTAACGGATTAGCATGCTTCATTATCGCCTATAACTTTAGTGCTGAAAATGTGATTTTAGCGCCAGCTAAACAGGCATCAACTGCTGATCTTTTAGACTTCAGCTATATCAGAGCCCTCCCAAAATGTAGATAATAGGATTACTCAGTATAAAATGTTTCTCGGGTGATTCACATGAACATTATACTTTGAAGTACTGCCCTGAAATATATGTCTTTTATTAATGTCCATGAATAGTAGCTAGTTTATCGGTTTTATACTAAGTTCCTATTAATATCGTGACAAATAAACACAAACAATGCGGTTTAAAACAAATGAAAATTATTCTTTCACAGAACGAAAATAGAGCTGTAAAATTAAGTTGCCTAAAAAGCTTGTAGTTACTACTGTGGGCTCGGAGATAAATCATTCTTTGTCTCTTATGGTTTCTGATGTCTTGTTAAGTGTTGCTTGACTTTTTTGTCTTCTATATGCATTTTCCAATCTTTTTCTCCATCTTCATATTGACTGCTGCTCTGTTTGTGAATATCAGACATTACATTTGAGGAATCCCTAGATCCAGTGTGAAATCTCAAGATCCTGAAGTACTGTAATTATGTTTGCAAGGAGCCTGGTTTTCAAAGAAAATCACATTTGAAGATTTCAGGTGGACTTTACTTTTGGGGAACACTACACAACTCATACAGCTATTTAAAATGAAAGTGAAAGTCATTATTTTTTTTTCATTGCAGATGAAGTAATAGCCACTTTTTAAAATTCTAAAACTCACAAACTGTAATGTGACTATTAAACTTCACTCCCAAATTGACAGACTTGTAACTTTCCTGTGGCGTAAGTAAAGCACACTTCTGGTTGTGCCTGAGTGGATCATGGTGACATGGACGTGGAGACTATTTATGGTCGCTGACCCCTTCCTTTCAGTCACCATTCACCTGACCTACTTTCCATGCATTTGTTACACCATCTGACACAATGTTCCTACCTTAGAGCCAGCAGACTATGAACAGAATCCTCTGAACCTGAGACAAATTATCAACCGCTCTCCTTAAATTTATGGGTAACTTGTTCCAGCAATGGGAAATCAATGTAGGTGAGTCTGTTGGGAGTAAAATTTTAGTAACTATGAAATTCATAATTGTTCTCTTTTTTATTTTGATTTTAAGAAAGCAAAACAGAATAAAGGAAAGAAATGATACAGAATTTCCAAAAAAATGTAGGAATTTAACACTAATTAATATATGGCATATTGCTATCTTAGAATAGTTGTTCAGTTACAAGATCCAGGCACAAAAAATATGATCAAACAGTCAAACAATGAAAGCACAATCTGTTGTTTTGGATGAACTAACAGAGATTAACAGTATAGCTGTCTAATTTGTACATACATATAGATACATACATATATGTACACCTATATAAATGTAATCTTTTCCCTTCTTCCTTCTCTTTCCTATCTCAGTTGTTCCCTCCTTTTGAACACTTTCCTTCCCTTTCATTATCACAATGTGTACATTTTGGATATTATTACTCTTTCATTTTTTTTACACTAAGGAGAAAACATGATATTCACAAATGCGAGTTTAATTTATTTCTTTTTTTATTTTAAAGAGAAAAAACAAAACAAAACAAAGCATAGTTAAACACAACAAAGCATTTCAGAACAGAGCACTACAAGCAATACAGGTCTTAATCTCCTATTATTATGTCTTAATTTATTTCACTTTTGAGTATGGTCTCAAGTTGCCTCCATTTACCTATAAAAGCCTCAAGATTATCCTTCTTTATAGCTGAGCAATATTTCATTTTGTAAAAATACCATATCTTTATCCATTCTGTGATTGATGGACATTGGATTGTTTCTAAGTTTTAGTTATTACAAATTGTGTTGGTATAAACATGGGTGCACATGTATCACTCTGGCATGATGTTTTCAATTCCTCTGGGAAAATACAGAGAAGGGGACTAGCTAGATTGAATGGGAGCTCCAATCCTAGTATTTTGAGGAATCTCCACACTGATTTCCACAGTAGTTGTACCAGTCCACACTTACACCAACAGTAGAGAAGGGTTCCATTTTCCCCAAAGTCCCACCAGTATTTGTTTTTGGTTGATTTCTTGATGATAGCTATTCTAAATATTAAAATAGAAATGCTAAATCTACTGGAAGACAAGGTAGGTAGAAATCTTGAAGACATAAGGATATGCAAAGGGTTTATAAACAAAATGCAAACCACATGGGGAGTACTTCAAAGAATCAACAACTGGGATCTCATTTTATTAAAAGGTTTTTGCACTTCAAAAGAAATCACCAAAAGAGTGAAAAGAATACCCACATAATGGGAAAGAATTTTAGCCAGTTGCCCCTCAGACAAAGGACTTACATCTAGAACATATAAAGAATTGAAAAACATCAGGCTGCCCAAATTCAAAGACCCCGCACAAAAATGGTCATCTGAGATTAATACGCACTTCAAATACAAAAAAATACATGAAGAAATGTTCAACATAATCATTCTCTTATGCATCTTTTTATAGTCAGAAAAGGTAGAACTGCCTCCTGCATTTTCTGCGTCTACAACATTCACTTTTCATTGAGTACCATAGAAGTAACTGTATATCAAAAACTATTTTTCCATTTTAAAGCCATTTTTCTTGCAAGATATGGCTGAATTATCAGCTGATGATGTTTTCTGTGAGATGTTTACAGATATTTTTCTTAATGTTCGATTTATGCCTCAATAGTTTACATGCTTTTTTTTCCTCTCAGAAAGTTACTTATGGTATATGTTAATGCCCAAATGCTTTTATAGTAACAGGAGCAATTATTGGAAAAAGTAGAAATAAACTACTGCAAATAAATATGTTCCTTTATAAGTAACTATCTTGGAATTTTTAGTTGTTCCTTATCTTTTTCCATTTACTAAAAAATGTCACATATGTGAACAATTAACAATTACGGTGCTGAATCCACTCAAAGTATGTTACATAGAAAGAAGAGTGTCTATTAAAAATTACAGGGATTTATATAATATCAGAGATCTTTAGTATGATTTCCGGTACAAAAATGAGGTTAAAATTTATTGCTCAAAATAGGAGAAACTACTTTTAATAATCTTTGTAGCTTTATATTTTGTAAAATACTTTTCTTCCAGAGCAAAATATTTAATTGACCTCTGGTAAGCCAGCTAAAAGTCAGAACTGACTTATTAAATATTGTAAAATAAATTAAATTGCCATCAGAGAACTATCTAGATGTTTTAGAAATTTTATTTATTTATTTTTAGCTATTGATAAGTTTCTATTTCGTTATCTAAAAAATATACCTGTTTTATGCACAGTATTATGGACAGTGAATAAATACTCCTTCATGTAAAATTTAAGTAATTGTTGTAGATTTTAGAAAAGTAGCAAGTAGGGTGCCACAATATTTGAAAAGTCTGTCACTCAGACACTTGCTTGTAGTAAGGTTATTAAAATCATTTTACATTTGTCACTCAAACCATAGAAGTCCAATGAAATATGGCTATACTCAGGACCAGAACTCAATGAACCATTCTTCTATAATATTTACCACTCTTCAGTTACAATATTTATTAAGGTTAAAAGTTGTAGCACTCAACCATAAGAAACATTTAGTAATAAAACACCAGTTCTCTGAAAAATTTCCAAGGGCCATATATAAAATAGTTATTTGAGTCCTTGTATTTTATGTATATCTGAAAGCAAAGTCTACATACACAATATTGTACCCGTAATATTAGGGGAACTCTGGCTGCTTTACATTCTTCAAATGCTATTTCTTTAGATTTTGGATACACAGTGAAAAATTTTTTTAGTCTCAAGAATATTTCAAATGCAAAATAATGGTTGACTTTTGAATTTTGTATACTTGACCAGTCATTTTTTGCTCTAGTTGGCTCACATGTGGCAAATAGTATAAACATAGAATTACTGTAAGGCCAAAATCATCAGTGCTTGTGATTTTCCTTTATATCCTACACTTATTTTATTCCTTATCATTAACATTCTTTTCTACATCGTTCCTTCAAAAACCTAAGAAAAATGTGGGGGAGTTTGTACTGGTTTGGTTCCCTATTTGTTTTCATATCATATCACTGTCAGTGTAATTGACCATGAAAGTACACATTAAATGGTTGATCATAAAATAAAGCATTCTTGGCATGTGGAACAGTGACAAAATAACAGAGCATTGAGTTTATTTTAATTAAAATAGTCCTTTTCTGGCTGGTGTATCAAACTATTTTCACTCTGACAGAAAATAGTAAGTACTGTAGTGTATGAATGAGGAGCCCACAGTATCCAATTTAATTAATTCCAAAGATCTGTCTACCTTTATACAAAATCCTGAAGTTCAAGTATCTTGACCTTGATAATGACAAGTTATACAGTTGATAGTCCAATATACAGTAGATACAGTTCTGTTTCTAGCAAAAGTGTTTAGATATTGGAAATCATGATCGGGTGCTGATAGCTAATAAGCCTTGCTGGGTCCTCTCCTTTATTACCTCTCATGAATACAAGCCATAGAAGTCAAAGTAGGGACTAACACCCCAGTTAGGACAAGTCACAAAGAAGGTGGTGTTTTCCTACACTATTTAGTGGGTCGTATTTGTGTCCCATTCTAATGGCCAACACTGGCTGGGCCCATGTAACTATTTCAGTCTTCCTGAATGTTGGCTGGTAACTGTCAGAATTTTTTTCTCTGAAGAATGACTCTCAGTCAAATCCTATGGAGACCATCCCAATAGACCTCAACCTATGGTTGCCTGGAAAGAGAGTACAAAAATAGGGCCCTCCTCATCTCTAGACTAAATCAACAGTGCAATTTGTGCTGTAAAATTCACTCGTGAACTCTATTCTTGTTTACTTTCCCTTCTGACTCTTTTCCTAAAATGTCTACTCTACACAAATCACCTGAAAGTACTATTATTGATATACTCTGTAGGAATGCTTGCCTAAACAACAGAACACCAGGAAATTTTAAAAGAGGCTCAATCACCCATCACATTATACTACCTTGCTATATCAGTGTTAACCTCTAAAAATTTGCCTTTATTATTAGCACTATGGAAAGATTTTTCTCCATAGGTTAGA
Organism: Cuniculus paca; assembly: GCA_004365215.1. Classification (NCBI taxonomy): domain Eukaryota; kingdom Metazoa; phylum Chordata; class Mammalia; order Rodentia; family Cuniculidae; genus Cuniculus; species Cuniculus paca. The sequence continues at coordinate 6,754 of RJWT010042740.1, read as the reverse complement.
GATACACACATGTACAGTCAAGTTTATACAGCAAACAAATACGTATATACATACTTACATACAAATATGTAGACCTAACAATGGGTTTGTGAATAAGCACAGATATTTAAGAGAAAAATAATCAGAATATAAAATCAAAATTGTAGAAACCTCAAAATTGCTACTCTGTCACATGGATAAATACACAAATCTATCATTATAAGTAAGGATCGTTATAATCAGGTCTGACATCACAGTCTTTTTAAAATACACAGTCTACTTTTAAAATATACAAAATTGTTATAAATGCACTCTGCAATTAAAAATAAAACAAATATACAATAGTATAATAAAGTCTTAAAAATGAGACTTGGTTTTAGTAATGCCCTACTAAATGAAGTACATGTCTTCACGAGAATAGCAATATATATGCCAATGTAGTGGTCCCTTAAAAAAGGGATGCAGAAGCACAAAAGATGATGTAATTTGGATTAAGGGATATATTTTGATTCACAAGTGAGTAAAATTTACATTGTATATAATTTAGAATTCTTGCTTACCAGAAAGACCCCCAATTTATATTCTGTTTTCTGCATTCTAAGTAAAAACATGAGCAGAAAGTACTGTTTCCAGCACTTTTGTGTGCCTAAACCACTACCTATTCCAGGGAACAAAGAACCTAACATCTCAGGCTCTTATGGAATTAGCTCATGCCTCTTGTTGATGCTTAAATCTCTTCACCATGGAAAACCTTTAATCTGTACATTGGCGGTACCCTTTATGCAAGTCACAGAATTATATGCTAGCATAAGTGTTTGATAATAATGATGGGCTACATTGTAGTACATTTAATAAAATTTATGAACGGTTTCTTTTCTAATAATGAAGTTATTAACCTTTCAAAATTGTTTATGGACATTGTGAAGCTTCACACCTTATATTGCTATCACTGAGAGAGCCTTCTGTGTTAATATAAAACAGATAACCTGTGTATAGTCTATTAAATGAGTAATATTTTTAAAGTGTGCAATAAGTAAAGTTACCCATGATTAAAGAGTCTCCTTAAGGTAATTAATATTTTTAAATAGTAAAGTAGAAAAGTCTACTAACATTTTTAGTATCAGTAATGCAAGACTAGGGTAGAAGGCCTAAGAATTTATTTTTTGCATAATCACTTTGTCATAAGAATTCTCGTATTCCTATCCTTATCCACATGGTGATGATGTAATAAATAAGCTTTATTTTTAATAAAATATATTGATGGTGCCTACTATCCTCAGAATGATTGATAAAATTGCCCCTCATACCATACATTTATATCTCAAGTCTCCACCCATATATGCCCTATGTACTCCTATAAGTAAGAGAAGCAGTCATCTAAGAAAAATGATCCAGTTCTTCCTATTCAAGTAAGGCTTTGGTTGGCTCAAATTCCAGTTAGTAGAATCACAGTTTTGTCCCCAACAATTATGAGAAATTTTTCTTTCTGTGTGCAATCAGGGACAGTGTGCTCTATCCATGGCATTTACTATCTGAGCTCAAAGGCTGCTGTCATAGACTCATGTAAGCCCCTCTAAACAGATTCTTTGAATCTTTGTAACTCACTTGAGTAGAGTTTGCCCATAATCCAAGTGTCTGAAGAAAGAATAAACACTAAACCACAAATTTTATTCACTATAAAATTCAGAAATAACTGAGAGAAGGATGAATTTTTTTAATGGGAGTCTGATGTATGAAAATTAAATTCTTAGGAGAAATATCATCATAGACTGTGTTGTCTGAAGTACTTTGGTTACTTTACAAATTTAAATTTTGCCCTAACGTTTAAAGTTGCAAAATTTCTGGTCTCCATTCTCCTCTTCTTTAGATACAAAATAGATTAGTTTTCATTTATCCTATAATCACTTCTCAACATTGTCTCCATCAAAGTTATAAAACTGATTACTACCATATTTGGTTTACCTCTCAGTCTTGTACTTGCTACTATCCACTCATTCTTCCTATATCTAGATTTTACAGAAGCAGATTACATTTTTGAGAAAAGTTTAAGTAGTTAAAATTAATTAGATATTAACAGACTTTTGAATAATTAATTTAAAATATTTCAAAGGGGCAATTATGTCTTAACCTTTTCCTAGGATCAGGTGTGAAACACTAATAAATAATGCCAATTCTTGATCAGAGGAGAAAAGAAACTAGGGAAAATGAACTAACAAAATAGCTCAAGAGTCACATGCTCATTTGTATGGTCAGTATAAGTTAAAGACATGATGGATGCCAATCAAGAAGACTTGATAAATGAAAACAATATCTATCAGTAGAATGGTTTGCAATAGATTTTGGAGCTTGACTAAAAGTGTATAAGATAATAAAAAAATGAAAATTTATTACTGGGCCACAGCATACCACATTCAAAGATAGAGATATGTAAGACATCACCATGTAGACAAGAATAGCTGCTCATATATTAGAAGGCAAATTAATAGGAGAGAGTAAGTTAAGAAACATAGGTCAAAATTTTGTATGCTAAGTAGCAGCAAGCCAGTATTTCTTTTTTTATGTTTCTTGAAAACTGCTGGAATCATAGAAGACTTTAAAGCAGTATATCAATTTGATTATGTTTGACAGTATTACATATTATGGAAAAACTAAAGCAATAGTTAACAAATTTAACACCTTTACATTTAACCAAAGAGAGGCAATATCCTTGGTGACATTCGAAAGCATATAATTTTATGGAATGCATTTTCAGCATTAATTTTTCAAGGTGAAATTTATTAACTGCAAAATAATGTATTAACTAAGAAAAAAGATAGTTCTATCAAGAAGACTTTGGGGTAGCCAGTCACATCTCAAACTCATCCAAAGTGTTTCCATCTTTGAGATTTATCTCCATGAGAAAAAGTTGACTTTCATTTCCTAAAATAAAGAAGAGAGGTGTCAGAGCCAGTCTTGGGGGAGAAAAGCGTTGTCGAGATGCTCTGTAGGTTGGGGTTGTGGAATAATATTAAAACTCCAGAAGCACATTCTACTCTGATCTCTAGGGCAACTCAAGAAGAATTAGTCTAAAGTCTTGTTTGAAAACAAGCTGCCTCGTGGTTAATAAATTTAACGATCCAAAGCTCCAATTTGTTTTGCATTAGCACTATGAGTTTTCTCTAATAAATCTTGCAAATAACTGCCAAATTGTGTGAGTGTGTGTACTTTTGTATGCATGTGTGGGTGCATATGTGTGAACATGTGACAACTCTGATCAGGATCTTTCAAGGATTTCAGAGGGGAGTCTGGTATGAAAACCTGACCCTAGGATTGAAGTCATCTACACTGACTGTATAATATAAATTCAGTTTCTTGTCCTACCACACCTTTTAAATATTACAGCGAATTTCCTTAAACCTTCAGGCAATGTTTTTAGGAATGAATCAGAAGACAAATGAACAGTACTCATGACAGTAAAACTTTATGGAATTCTGAAAGACTAGAAACTGGTATTTTCTATTATCTTTTAATATCTTGTCATAGTAACTAGCTTATAAATCTTTAAGTGAACCAGATCAATGTGCTTGAGTTAGTACAGACCCAAGTGTAGCACTTGAGTGCACACTAGAATGATCTGGAGAGATTTTCAGAAACTCTAGGTGCTTCATCCTATCCTCAGAGTCACTGGTTTGGAACGATGACTGAGCTTCATCCATGGTATCAATTAACATCATCATGGATGATTTTATGCAGACAAGTTGGAACTACTAAAGTAGAGCAAATTAGGGTAGGTTTGAATAGCTATGAAAGCATCATAGAAGAGCTGAAAAATGGGCTGGATATATAGGATAGAATGATTGCAGAGCTCAAGTGAGTCCCTGGGTTAGTTGCCCCACAAATATTACTGGGGGGGGAGGATGGAAAGAAAAACAAATTTAGGTTATCCAGATGGCACACAACAAGACATTCCCAAGTTCTAGAATGCTCTTGAAAGCTACTCAAAAACACAAAAACGAGGAAGTAGAGGCAGCACTATGGTTTAGTGACAGAGCACTTGATTATCATGCATGAAATCCTAGGTTAATCATCAACTGCAAAGAGGGAATATATATATATATATATATATATATATATATATATATATAAATGAATAAATAGGGAAATATTCTCTTTTCACAAAAAGGAGACTTGAGATAATTCAGATTTTGGAATAATTGGGTCTAAACTTTGAAGCAAAGAGGTAAGGAAAAATATGGATAAGAAGAAACCTCATCAGAGTAACAGAAAACATATTTTAAAAAACAGTGGAAACAGAGTGAAAACAACTCTAAAAATTAAAACTTCTCAGGATGATATGTAAACTAGACATAGTAGAAAAAAGCAGATATAATCAGGAAATTAATATTTTTGTTTATACATGACTGAGGACTTTCTGAGAATCTTCTACTAGAAAATGAATTAAAGAAAAAGATTTGGAAACAGAGAGATGATTAAAATACTGAGAGAACATCTGGGAGTCCTGTGTTTATATTTTAAAAAGGGATGAACTATGGACTTAAGGAGATATCCCAGCAGTAAACTAGCATGGCTCGTTTTCTTTGCCGCTTCACGGACAAGATACTTACCTATAATCAAAAAAGTAAAATAACTGGAATTCTTCCCCACCATTTTCATAGCAGAAATAAGAGAATTAAGTTTCTTCACCTCTCTCAGTAATGGAACAGCAGCAATTGTATATAAGATTATTATTCAGATTTTTTTTGCATAGTATGTGACTCCTGCATGTGTCTCAGTCCATCTGGCTTCTGCTACATTTCCTCAGAAGGTGGAAATTGTGTGAGGTGATACAAAATGGCTCTTGCTGTGAAGTGCTATAAACAACTGATAGATCTAAGCAGAAGTAGATAAAACTGCTAAAACTAATAATCGACCTGTTCCTGCTCAAGCCTTGTATTGTATTTTTCAATAGTACAGCTAGTTACAGATATTAGCAGTATATCATGAACTTTAAGCAATATAAATACAAGTTATACAAGCAAAAGTACAAAGACAGAAAGAGATTATTAAAATAAAAACAAAGCTCAAAGAGCACCAAGGACTTGAGAGGAACTATCATGCAGTCCCCTAAAGAAAGCAAGAGAATGGAATTATTTAAAAAAATTAATATCCATGTTACTGGCATATTTCATGAAAAGCATAAATTTACAAGGAAATGTAGTTCAGCAGACCCCAAGAGAACAAACAAAACAAATCACGTCTAGGCATTTTGAGTTCATATTAATTATTGCAAAAGAATTATCTTCATAAAGGCAATGATGAGGCATAGATAATGCTAACCCTAAATATCCCAGCTTGGCATACTGAGTATTTTAAGCTGAAAGAAACTAAGAAAACAACAAAAGCACAAGAGTCTCTCTGACCATACCCCTCAGCTTTTCCCTCCTGAAGATCCTCATACATCAAGTGTTCTGCCCTGTGAGCAGAGGGAACGAATACACACAGAGAAGCCTGGAAGGACCTGAACACATAGATCTTGCGGTGTCACCCCCGCTTTTATCATTGTATTATATGATGTTGTCTTCCCATCACAGTTCATGTGACTGTCCATGAAATCAGTTTTTCCTAAGGTTGAAGGTCTTTATTTCTGAAATGTCATGTGTCTTATATATGTTTGGTTAAATAAATTTGTTGGGCTTGTCTCTTCTCAATGCTGCTTTTGATTATTCTTTTTTGTTTAGTTAAGTCTAAGCCACAAGCCTTGGAGTGCGTGAGAAAGATATATTATTTTTCCCTTTAGCTAAAGAAATATGGCATCTAATACAGGGAACTTGCACATCAGAGGCAATGGCAGCCTGAAGACAGGGGGACAGCATCTTTCAAGGGATGAAGTGAGAAAAGTTATAAAACAAGATTCCTATGTTTGTAAAAAAAAATATGCCTCAACAATGACAGCAAAGTAAAGACTTTTCAGATAACAGAAAACTAGAAGAATCCATCACCAGTTGACCTGTCACTGTAAGAATAACTCAAGGATGTTCTTCAGGTTAAAAAAAATTGATAAAACAAAACTTATATTTTAAGTATGAATGTATAACAAGGGAAATGGTTTATATTAGGCACTTGTAAAATACTTTCTCTGAATTTATTTAAAATTTATAATTATTAATATCAAAACAACATGTCAAGAGGCTTACATTATATATTGATGCAATAATTACAAGTATAATAAAGAGATTATAGAAGAGGCTGCTAAATGGGTTCAATTGGCTGAAGATTACTACCTTATTTTGTAAAGTGGCATAAAAGTAACTTTACACTGTAAAAAGTTAAGGCAGCATATATTATATTCAGAGCAAAAAAAAATTAAAGAGGTAAATAGAGATAAGAAGGAAGTAAATATTGGAATGAAATTGACAAATGTACAAATAATCCAAAAAAGGCAAGAGAGAAAAAAAATTATACCCAGAAAAGAAGGGACAACAAAACAAACTAAAAAAATCATGTACCTGAGTCAAACCACATCAATAATTGCATTAAATGTTAGAGGATGAAACTCTGCAAAGGAAAAGCAAAATTAGAACAGAAATAGAAAAGCAAGTTACAAATGAACTTTATAAATTTAAAAATTAATGCAACATAAATTGATAGAAAACACATTTCATTTTTCTTTTTGCCTCCTTTTTTTTTCTTCTTTCTTTCCTTCTTTCTTTCTTTCTTTCTTTCTTTCTTTCTTTCTTTCTTTCTTTCTTTCTTTCTTTCTTTCTCTCTTTCTCTCTTTCTCTCTTTCTCTCTTTCT
>RJWT010042739.1:0-12077 GCA_004365215.1 Cuniculus paca | reverse complement strand
TCATGAGAAACGCATGCTTTGGTCGGTCCCAGGCGATCTCACATTCTGCCTTCCGCTTTCCTCTCCAGGAAGGAAGCCTCACGCGCCTTGAAAGGAACATCACACGCTGCACAAACGACTCTACAACTGGCTTTCCCTTCCCCTGCTTCCAGGACTGCTGCCTTACCCTGGTAGAACAGTTCTCAGTCTTGTTTTTGAACTTTCTAACAGTTACGCGTGACAGTTGTGATTGGGTTAGCACGCTGCGTCTGTATACGTCTAGAGCTCTGTGAAGGAGTTACTCATGTACATTTGTCTGTTTATGGATGAGGCAAGGAAGCTTAGGGAGCAGGCTCAGATGAGCAGCACTTAGCTGGAAAGACAAACCCTTTCAATGCCCGGATAACAGGAAGGCTTAGCATTTTCCTGGGAGGAATATGGGCTAAATAACAGGATAAACTTCCTATTGCTATTCCAACCAAACAATTCTCCCCAATGCGTGTTGCTTTGGAGACATACCTCTTTTTCCTCGTTTCTACATAGCCGAATAAAAATGCAGATGATTGGGAAATCAGGGACTCAGCTTCCAACCAGTGCAATTAAGGCACAAACAAAGTTACACTTAATTATGAAGTTGGACTGTGACACAAGCGTTCCCTGCCTGCTTTGGGTCACTTGCCAATCAGAAAATGCCACATCACATTTATCAGAGAAACAAGGGGTTCTTTAGCTTGAAATGGAAATGCCTGTTTTTAAAAAGCCTATGGTTCTCAGGTTCTGCGGTTCAGCCCTTGCCATGCAGAATTACATGACGGTGTTCACTCTACTGGCATTCGTTGTAATATGAAAGAAAAGAAAGATTCCCAGCAGCAGATGCTGACCAAAGCATCCTGCCTCAAACATTTTCCACAACCCTTGAGTGCTTAGAGATTTGCCGCCATGGTTTGCATAGAGAAAACACTCTCTTTCAGATGAAAAAGGCCTCTTTTTCTCAGTTAGAAGTTTCTCACAGGGACTCAGATGCAGCCAAGAACACAATCAGTATTAGGTAGTATTAATTTTAAAATATTACCAAGAACCAAGCTTTGGGAAAGCTGAATATTTTGCCAGGTTGGCTTCAGATTTGTCAAAATGAAATATTACCATATTCAAAAGCCTCATGTACTTCTCATCTTAAAGTAAGTGCCATTGTGCATTTGTCTATTATTCTGAGGCATATATTTATACTAATTACCTCTCTCTCCATAGATATTTGTCCCTTGGAGGGACAGTTAGATTATTTCTTCAATACAGTAAGTTAAACAAAATGAACTAGACTCCTCGTATCAACATACATGAGTATTAAAAATATCATATTACAGAGTAATATACTACCATGCTATACCATTAACAGAGGTTTAAAAGATGAAAAACAAAGATATATAAATTCTTTATGGTTACACTTGCAAACTCAGCAATTTGGGAGACTGAGACAGGAAGACGGCAAGTTTCAGGCCGGTCTTGGCATCTTAGTAAGATCCTGTTTGAAAAATAAAAATATAAAGGGTAGGGATATACTTCAGTGATACAGCACGTGCCTAGCTTTTGCGAGGCTCTGAGTGTGATCTTCAGTACTTCAGGAAAAAATGAAATTCTGATTCTCCATAATTTTTTCAACACTTAGTAATGTCAGATTTCTGTATTTTGGTCAGTTTGATAGGTATGCAATAGTACACTTCATTGAGCATGCATATACTTATTAATCATACAAACTTCCTTTCCTATAACTTTTTTTTGTCCATTTTCTATTAAGTTCTTACTTTCTTATTAATTTGCTGTAAGTGATGCATGTTAAATTTTTTTCATGATATTTATTGCAAATACCTTCTGGGGTATGAATTACTCTGTAACTTTGTTGATGTGGTATCTTTATTTCAACACTTTTTCTGAATTTTAAGGAAATTGTATTTATCTGCCTTTTCTCATGTTTGCACATTTTGCACCTTGCTTGTTTTTCCTACTTTGATTCATAAAGATATTTGCCTAGATTTTCTTCTCAATTTTAAAATTTTAATTTTCCACTTTCATTTGTATATGCGAGGAAGAGCTCTACTTTCATTTTTATACAAATAACTTATTAATTCAGCACTATGTGTTAAATTATCCATCCTCTCCTTGTTTTCTCAGCAGTCTCCATATTGAGTTCTCACACTTGTGCTAATTCCAGGCTCCTCTAATTGCTGCCAAATCTGGTAGAGTCTCTTCATATCTGGTAGGGTCCTTTCACCTTATCTTTCTTCCTCAGTGCTGTCTTCATTATCAGAGACTCTTTGCTCTTCTATATTTTCAAACATTATTGTTCAATTCTACAAAAAACTACATTACCTTATAGATTGACTTGCATTGAGTGTATATGTTAATTCATAGAGGATTATTATCTTTAAATTATTGGATATTCCCTTCTACTATGTCACCGTACTTATGTGTTATTTCCTGAAATGATGTTTTAAAATTCTTCAAACTTTCCTCACAGTGTTTTTAGGTTTATCCTTACATGCAGACTAATCCTCATTGTTATAGTGGATGAGCTTATGAGCTTTCCTCCTGCTGTGTCTCATTTTCCACACGATGGTGTTTAAGGATTTTAATGGTATCTGACACTGATCTTGTATTCACAAACCTTATGATTTCTCTATTAGCTTCAATAGTTTACATGTAGAATCACTGTCTAAACAACTGTATTTTCTGTGAACAAAGACTTTCATTTCTTCCATTCTATACTGTGTACCTCATTTCTTTTTGTCTGATTTTATTATATTGTATACAAGCACAGGCGAGTAGGGAAACTTTTAAAGAGGAATTAAAGTGATTTTTCTATTACTCCTGACATTAAAGGAAATCCTAAGCTAATCCCAGAACCAGGGTGTACCATGACTTTCAAAATCTCATGTCTCTCAGTAATGCTGGCATAATCAGTAATGCTGGGATAATCCCTAATTATGGGCACATTGACTTAATTCTTCTTCATGAGATCAAGTAATTATTCTTCAGGTTCTCACAGTCATAGGTTGTAAGGAGCCTTTTTCCATCCTTTCTTGAGACAGGTAACTCAGCAACCCAACTGCGCTCCCAGTTATAAACACTTAGTCTAGTTATATCTCTCTCTTGATGCAGAACCAGTGTATCATTCCCTTGTAACTGTAGAATTCCCTTGTCTAGCAATGCCCGTTTCTAGGAGCAGAGCAGGCCCAAACTCCGGCCATTGAGTTTTTCTGCTCATTTGTTGTATATCCTGGGAGATTTTTCTGTAGAATATATACCTAGAAAAGAAATTAACTGATTTTATAGGATAACATCTCTTCAGCTTGGGCTGGAGATACAGTTTACGAGCTGAGCATGTACAAGGTGCTGGTTTCAATCCCCAGTACAAAAAAGCAAAAACAAATTAAAATATTTTAGTAGACTTTGCCATGAAGATGATTATCTTATTTTTAAACTTGACTACTTCAGTTTTTATTTTGGTTTAAATCATTTTATCTCTTGTTATCCATCTGCAGTGGACATTCAAGACATATATGAATCATCAGAGATATTTTGGCCAGGAGTGCCTTGATTTCTGTTTTTTGGTTTTTGTTAAAAGTCAAACAAGGTAAGAAGCAGAAAAATTGTATTCATGTGTCTGTAGAATAATTATTCAATTATGAAACATTAGGACTACAGATTCTGAAACAAAAATAACAGCTGAATTGTGATGTAGCTTATTTGCCATTTGTTGAACATGATATTCACACATTCAAAATTTTAAGAATAAGGTCAGTGTAAGCTTGTCATTAAAAACATATATTCTTAAGGGCTTTCAAGGGTGAAGTAGTATAATAAAGGGTTAAAAGAAGAGCTCCTGGTTACTTGACTGGTCAGATCTCATGCTCCATCAATTATTGGCTTCTTAAGCCATGTAAAATGAGACCATATTAACATCTACCCTGAAGAGTTATTTCAAAGACTGAAAAAATATATACTACACATAAAACATGTAGCACAATACTTGGCATATAATCAATATGCAATAAAATTTAGCTTCTATTTATTTAAGTTCACAAAAGTTAATATAGTTTCCTTTTGTATGACGTAATCTGACAATATTCTGAAGCCTTGTATTTTCATTTACTTTCAACTTGCTCATATTTCAAAATTAACTACATGTACATCCCGTGATGAGAACACAGTATAGGGAGTCTCCTGAATTTTCAGATAAGACATAGAAATTATGCTTTTAGATAAATTAAAGTACAAAAAGGAAAACTTTGAAGTAATCAAAGTCCATGCATCTTTGTCTCATTGTTAACAATGACTTTTACCTCCTAAGGACAGATAAATAATTTCCATTGTATTACTGGGAAAGAAAAATAATGACATCTCAAAAGTGACACAAAAATAAATAAGGACATTAAAAATAAAAAGGCAAGTTTAAAAGACCACAGGAAGATTCAATAACTAACACTGTAAGGGTTTAGCTTTTTACTTAGTATTTACAAGCAAAGTCCACTGTATAAGGTAGCACTTAAACCTGGTGAAAGCACGGTTTAGCTGATAAGGTGAATTCATAAAGTAAACATACAAAGTGAAAAAGCAGCATGTTATTCACAATATGGCAGTGACAGACATCTGCTCCTTTCAAGAAGAGACTTTGTCCCACCAATTTCTTGCCAATCACCTAGCCCAACCTGTTTTACTACAAGGTTCACACATGGCCAGAGAATTCACCGCGGGGACATTGATTGGGATTGGGAAAGAGATGTTTTACCAGGTGCAATGTTTGTTAATCATGTCTATCACTTATTTATCCTATTGCTCCTGGATTTTGAATCTTGTTTGAGAAGATTTCCTCATTCTCAGTTTATAAAATTATGCACTTAGGTTTTCTTTTAGAATCTGTTTATATTTATTTGTATAGTTTATCCTGGTGAGTGGTATGACAAGTACATCAGTTTAATATTATTTTTCCATATGATTCCCCAGTTATTCCAGCCTCATTTGCTGAGAAATACTCTTCCTTTCTTCCCTAGCTTAATGGGATAACTCTGATATACTTTATTTCCATATGCAGTTAGTACTTCAAAGATAGTATATCATTACTCTTTCGATGCATTTTAAGTTTTTTTTTTCTCTTTTCTTTTATAGCCATTTTATCATGATTTGCTTGGTTGTAGGATTTTGTTTTTTAATCCTGTCTGGTACTTGTAGCACTTTCAGAATTGTGATTTAATGTCAGTTTTGGAAGATTCTCAGGTAACATCTTTTCAAATATTGCTTCTGGCTCTTTATCTCTATTCTTTTGTGATTCCAATTATACATGTTTTACCTTGTTCTAATCTTTTATTCTCTTTTCAGTAGCTCCAAACATTTCTCCATGTTTTAGTCTACACATTTTCTTTTATACATCTTCCAACTTACTAATCTTTGGCTTATCTATGTCTAATTTTTTAAAAATTATTTTTATTTTAAAGAGAATAAAACAAAACAAAACAAATCAGAACAGAACAATGCAAGCAACACAGGACTTCAAAACAAGACAACAGGAAATCAACAGTGGCTACCATAATGTCTATTGTTTTCTTTGAAATAGTTGTCCATACTTTCACACACAATAAATTCAAACAAAACAAAACTGTATAAAACCAATCAAAACAAAAGAATGAAAGCATTATGGGATTTCAAAACAAGACAAGAGGAAATCAACAATGGCTACCATAATGTCCTTTGTTTTCTTCAAAATAGCTGTCCATATCTTCACACATATTGAAATCAAATCATAGAAACAGACTAAAATCTTTCAAAACAAAAGAATGAAAGCATTTCATGACTTCAAAGCAAAATAACAGGAAATGAACAATGGTTACTATAACGTCTCTTTTTCTTCAAAACAGTCATCCATGCTATCACAAGTAATAAAATCCAATAAAACACAACAGAATAAAACCAATCAAAACAAAAGAATAGAAGCATTATAGGACTTCAAAACAAGATGACAGAAAATCAACAATGGCTACCATAATGCTTCATTTTCTTCAAAATAGCTGTTCATACCATCACACATAATAAAATCAAAACAGAATAAAACCAGTCAAAACAAAAGAATGAAAGCATAATAGGAGTTCAAAACAAGATAATAGGAAACCAACAATGGTTACCATAATGCATCCCATTATCTTTAAAATAGCTGCCCATAGCCATCAGACACAGTAAAATCTAATAAAACAAGACAGAACAAAATCAAACCTAACAAAATTTCAAAAATGACATAAGAGTTCAAGAGAAGATAATGAGAAATTAACAGTGGTTACCACCTTCCCCTCCTAGGCATTTCATCCCCTATCACTTTCATAATATTGTTAAATGCAGCTGATTTAAACAGAAATATTATAGGCAGTCAGACAGGGGCAGGCCCTCAAGGAGCCAACACAGAGGACCAAATGTCTTGTGACCTTAGAGGAGACAGACACTTCCCACTGTGGGGCAGACCTCAAGATAAAAGATCAAACAAATACACCTACATTCTAAAGACTGATATTCTAAATAGGTCTCTATCACCCTGAGAAAGCCAAGAGTCACTAGCCTAACCCACTACAGAAAGACTCACTGCTTTGTAAGAATGCTTGCTTGTTATGTGACTCACTTCCCCATTTGTCCCTGATTTAATCAATTTTACCTGAGCAATTAATCTTATTGGTTGACCATAGTTCTGTCCCACCTCATGCCCATCTGCCTTGCGAGTTCCCATGTTTTCCCCATCTTGGACCCATCTCACCTTGTGGTTTTACTCTATAAATAAAGTCCCTAGGAAAGATGAAGTCTTTCACAACCCACTTGGGACCCCTTCTGTCTCTGTCTCAGACAGAAGCTTTCTTTATCTCAATAAATATATTCTGCTCTTAACCCCCATTATTCCTAAATTTCATTCTTCAGTTTTAGAGAACACGAACTCATACAGAACATCCAATAGGTTGGAAGTTTCATTTCCCTGTATCAATATCCATTGTGCCTTTTGGATTCCACTAACTCCTTCTGTTTTTTATGCTAGGGTTCACTCATACGAGCTCAAACTGTTTCACCCGTGAACATGATCTCCACTTGCCTCCATTTACCTACAAAAGCATCAAGATTATCCTACTTTATAGCTGGGAAGCCTTCCATTGTATGAAAATACCATATCTTTCTTGCCCATTCTGCAGTTGATGGGCAAATTACCCTTTCTTTTTTCTGGTCTCCTGTCACATGGAACAATTGTTTTCTCTTTGATTTTCAGTCCATGAATTTCTTTTTGAGTTAACTGTGTTTCTTGTATGCAGTATTTTGATGGATCTTGTTTCTTGATCCACTCTCCCTGTTTCTTTTTATTGGTGAATTGAGGCCATCTACAATAATGATTACAAACAGCATACATTGGTTCATCTCTGCCATGCTATTCTCCTGCTATTGGCCCTCTGCTTTTCCCCTTCATTCAGTTGCCTGTCTTGTTTGGAAATCCTCCTGTGCCGGTGTTCCTAAAACCATGGTCATCTTTATCTCTCTCTAGAATATCTTTTAGCACTCTTTGTAGGATTGGTTTGACGGTCATGAATTCCTTCAGTTGTTCTTTATCATGGAAGTATCTTATTTTTCCATCAGTTTTGGAAGATAGTTTTGCAGGGTACATCAATCTGGGTTGGAATTTGTTCTCTTTCAGGATTTGAAACATTTCACTCCAAACTCTTCTTGACTTTGTAGTTTGTGTTGACAAGTCTGTCATGATTCTGATGGGTTTTCCTTCATAGGTGATTGGTTTCTTTTCTCTAACAGCTTTTAATATTCTACTCTTGTGCTGAATTTCTGGGATCTTGGTTATATGTCTGTGTGTAGATTTACTTTGGTTATGGCTAGCTGGAGTACTATGTGCCTCGTGTATCTGGATGCCAGATCCTTTTCCCATGTTTGGGAAGTTTTCTGTTGTTTCTTCTGTAAGTAGCCTTTTTGTTTCATTTGTGTTGGCCCCTGCTTCTTCATGGATACCTATCACTCTTGATTATTTTTCTTGGCATCATCTCGTAGCCATTGAATCGTTGTTTCCTGGTTCCCTGTTATTTTTAAGAGATCTCTCATGATCACCAGCTGCATCCTGTCTTCAATGTCTGCAAGTCCACCTTCAGTCTCTTTCAAGCGGTTTGGCCTGCTTTCAGTTGACTTTTTAATTTCCTGCATACCCTTTTGATGCATGTTTCATGCATTTTAATTCCTGTCTATATTGTTCATTCAAGATTTCCATTATTTTCCTATACTGTTTACCTGTGTCTTCTTTGGATATGCTCAGCAATTCTTTCATTATGTTTGTGATTTCTTCTTTTACCTGAGACATTATTTCTGATTTGATTCCTTTCACAGTCTCCTGAAGTTGTTTCTTTACTTCAGTTGCTATCCTCTCAGAGATTTCAGGTGTGTGACTTCCATTTTCTTCCATGACTGTATCTCCCAGACTTGTTCTGTGTGGGCTGCAGGTCTGAGATTGCCTTTTGTTCCTTCGTCTTGACATTCTCCTGGGTTCCTCTGAATAAGCCCATTGTGGGGCCCCAGGCACTTCCCATGTTTGGTGCCCCTCCAGAGTGGGACAGGCACCTGGGTTGCTCTGAACCCAGGTTTACAGGGGTGTAGCAGGGTGTAGGACAGGCTTTTTCAGACCTGTGTGGCTACATTGAGGCTTCCCCAATGGCTAGGGTGCATGGTGGTAGGCCTTCTTCTCTCAGCCTGCGTGTCTATAGTGGGACTCCCCTGATGGTGGTAGGCACACAGGGGTATGTTCATCTGATTCTCCAAGTGGTGCTGGCTTCCTGAAGGAAGCACGGCTCTCCAATGGTGGCCTGTAGGTGCACGGAGCTTGCCTGGCTGTGTGTCCCTGCTCATGCTGGCTACCCACAGGAAGCAAGCCTTTTGATGGTGGTGGCTGGCAGACAGAGGCAGTTCTGTCTATGCCTAACTTGATTTAAACACATCTACTGAGCTCTCAATTTGTTATTTTAATAGTTTTATTGAGATCTAATTCACACAGTGCATCTCCTGGAAGTATTCAGAGTTTGTCAACCATTGCCACAACTAATTTTAAGAATTTTTACCACCAAAAAGAAACCTCATGCCCATTAGCAGTTATTCCCCATCCTCCCTACAAGTCCCCTAGTCCTAAGCCTCTTAAATCCATATTCGGTTCATCTATTTATCAGTTAGTTGCTGTTTAAATTGTTTTTACTTTTGGTTACTATAAATAATGCTGCTATGAACTTTTATGTTCATGTTTCTGGGTTTACACAACTTTTGTTTCCTTGAGTGTATACCTAAGCATAAAATTTCTGGATAAAATAACTCAACTTTTTGGGGAACTCCTGGAGAGTTTCCATATATTCTGTACCACTTTGGATTCTATCGGCAATACATAAGAATTTCAATTTCTCTACATTGTATCATTTATTATCTGT
This sequence comes from Cuniculus paca, assembly GCA_004365215.1. Taxonomy (NCBI): domain Eukaryota; kingdom Metazoa; phylum Chordata; class Mammalia; order Rodentia; family Cuniculidae; genus Cuniculus; species Cuniculus paca. Next base: position 2,619 of record RJWT010042739.1, on the reverse strand, counting down.
TTTTTATTGTAGGTATCTTAGTAGGTTTGAGGTGACAGTGTATTTTGTAGTTTTAAAATTTCCTTTTTACCATTTAAAAATAGTGCCCAATTCTCTCCTGAGATTTTTCATTATGGTGCATAATTTTTTTATGGTGTATAATTTTAAAATGTGAGATAATGATAATATATAAAACCACTGTATATCTGTTTTTATCATTTTTTTCTTTTAGCCTTGGTCATGTGATCTTTTCCACAATATATTTAGCAATTTGTGATTAAATGCTGGGTATTGTTATGAAAAATCAATGCCATGAATTTTTTTCTCTATACAGAACTAAATTTTACTTTTGGCAAGGCAGTAAGAGTAGGAACATATCATGCTCAAATATGTAATTGATTTTATTGAAAACTTGGCTGCCTGCTTTGTGAAAGCTGTCTTTTTGGTTTATGCTTATTCCTTTGTGGAACTTCCGATTTATAAGCTGATGTATTTATGAGAGGGCCTACCCCTTTGGTGAGCCCTTAACTCTAATTTTTGTTCCCACAAAATTGGCAGTAGTTTTGTTTAGTTTCTCAACCTTGCAGTTGACATTTGCTGCTCAGCCTCTAGGGGGTTAGAGACAAATAGAATTGTTTCATGTCTCTTTTTCTGGTCTCTCAAGGATGATGGTTATTTTATGCCTCATATACACATACATAAAACTAGTTTATTTCTCCATTTTCCCCACACTGTTATTCCATTTCTGTCCTTACCTCAGCAGGAAGGTTTGTATATAGCAAGTAACAGTTGTTGCAAGAAGACTTGAATCAACCTCTGAGTTTTGTATTCTGTGCTATTAGTCTTGTATAATTACACCCTAACATCATCCTATTTATGGTTTTCTATCTGTTAAGTTTAGTGCATATCTGTGAATTTGCAGGCACACTTACAGTAAACATATTTTCCATTGTTCCCAAGAGATCCTTCCTTGTTTCTTCAGATAAATACTATAATTAAATTATTTTACTACAGAAAAATATGGAATTTATATTTTACTATGTAATTATTTTATTACAGAAAAATATGGAATTTATATATGGGATCAGGTTAAATTTGTAAGTTTACATCGTGATAATTGCATACTTTTTAGCATGATAATTAAATTCTTCCTAGCATTGTCTTTCTGTTGAAAAATATATTTAATTTTTATCTTTTAGAAGTTATAATTTTCCTAAAGAGATTAAGCACTTTTTGTTATGTTTTTGCTTTGTTTTCACATTGTCAGTGGAGTCTTATCTCTCCTTCATCTTCTCATTATTGTTCATAAATGTGATGGGTATTGATTAATATATTTTTGCATAATTTTATCTTACAACTTTACTGAATTATTGTTTCTAAGAGTGTCTCAATATTTTGAGTGTTTCAGAAATATACTGTACAATAAACTGTTTTCACTTCATTCTTTCAATTCTTATGTTTCTAGTTGTTATCTTGTTGAATTATATGAAGTAATTTCTATTATACCGCATTGAGTGTTGATGAAGATACAATCAGTTCTTGTTCTGAGGTTTTGTGGCAAAGTCTTGAGTAGCTCTACTGGGGATAACCTGGTTTGGGATGAAATATGTTAAGGAACTGTCCACTAATGATGGGGTGCTTTTTATGTGAATGGATGTTGAATTTTGTTAACTGTCTTTTTGCCATTAAAGAAAACGTCCATACTTTTTCCCCATAGCTCCACTAATATAAATATATTGATGCATTTATTAATAGTGAATCATCTCTGTATTTCAAAACTAAATCCCTCATGTTATGATGTATTGTTTTAGGTTTTGACATGAATTCTATATTTAGCATATACGAAGAATATTTCCCATGCTTTGGAATAGTTTAGGTAGTTTAAATTGCATTTGGAGTGTGTAATCTTTGAAGATTCGCTAAAATTTCTGCATGAAACAATCTGTGGGTAGCTTCTTTATACTTTTATTTCTTCTTTTAAATTTGATCTGCTTAGATTCTGTCCACTGGGATCAGTTTTGGTGAATGAAATTTTCCCAGAAAATTATTTCTTTTTTTTAATAGTTCAGATTAATTTGTATAGAGTTAGGTTGAAATCTTTTTTGGTGTACACTTCTTTCTTTTGATGGCTGCCATAGTTTTCATTTTGTATGCTATATTTTATTGTGTATTTTCTTACACTTAGTTGATTTAACTTAATTGAATTTAAAGAACCAGATTTACCCTTTCATAAACTCTGTTAGGGTTTTTGTTTTTGTAACTCATTATGAGCTGTTTTTGCCTTTAATACATTTGTTCTTTCAATGTTTTCTTTCTAATCTGAAGTAATATCTCCTAATACCAGACAATATCTGCAACTAAGCATTCTGTTTCCATTAGACTTTTCATTTCTTCTATTTTTGTAGTTATAACTTATTTACTTTATGAGGGCATATATTAGCTATATATGATTATATAACCTTTCTACCCACCATCAGCTCCATGATTAAACATCTTAGTGTCCTTTTGGTGAGACTTCTTCAGCATTTCTCCTTTGTGGGAAATTCTTTAGTGGATTCTTCAGGAACATTCCTCCAGGTCTTACATATTCCTAGCCTCATACACTTTACTTACAAACACACACACACACACACACACACA
>RJWT010042738.1:0-12079 GCA_004365215.1 Cuniculus paca | reverse complement strand
CTCATGTGGGACCGTGCCTGCTGCCCTGTGTGGCCATCAGAACTGCTGGTGGCCTTGGGAGGCCTGCAAAGCCTCCCCTTTCAGTCCATTCACCAAAGAGCCCTAAGCATCCTGGTAGGCAGCTTTCATGCTGGACACCAGAGTTTCCCTAGTTAACATCAGCAGTGGCTATTCAGGGGCCCAGATCACCACGGGAGGGGGCTCCATGAGAGGATGGAGAGAGGAAGGAGCTTCGCCTGGCCCCTAGGAAAGGAGCCCACATCCTTGTTAGAAAACGAACGCACGTCTAAGAATGATGGGTTTCCAAAGACAAGATGAAGTAAGGCATCAACCTTGGAGGATGTGGCCAAAGTGGGGTTCTGTCATCCTTCTGCAGGTCCCAGAGCCTTGTTTCCCTGGACCCAGGCCAAGGAATGGGTGTGGAAATGCCTTGGATACCAGTTAACACAGTCTAGCCTCCAGAACCTCCATGACAAATCGGATCTCAAGGTTGGCTCTCCAAATTGGTCTTTTTAGCAAGTTCTCCTGTGGGCTGAAGTAACCCACAGTGCAGGAACCATCGTCCAGAAGGCAAGCAGAGCAGGGGCTCAGGGGAGCCCTCTCCTGACCTCGTGACCCCGTCTTCAGGGATCATGCTTCCCAAGCCACCTGTCCCCTGCATCAGGCAGAGTATCTCACTTCTGGCCTGAGGCACGTGAAGCCATGACAGGTGACTGAGATGAAAAAGAACTAGATTTATATTACAAATGGGCAGGGTCACCTGCAGATTTTGCAGGACCCACTGCAAGATGAAAATGGGGGGTCCTTGTTTGCAAAGCAGCAAAAAAGCTTCCCTGCCTTTTTTCTGTGATGTCTGTCTCAGCTTTGTTTCAGTGTTTTGTGTGTTTTTTAGCTTTTTAGTGAAATATTCATACCATAAAATTTACCATCTGAGTCATCTTCAGTGCACAGTTGAATGGCACTGAGCACGTTCACGTTGTTGGACAATTGTCACCACAGTCCATCTTCAGAGCTCTTCATCGCTCCAAACTGAAACTCTGTCCCAATAAACCCTAACCCCCAATTCTCTCCTCCCCCTAGTTGTTGGCACCTACTGTTCTACTTTCTGGGCCTATGAATTTGACTACTCCAGGAACCTGATACAAGCAGAGCAGTGTTGTATTTGTCCTTTTGTGTCAGCCTTTGTCACTTAGCATACTTTTCTTGAGGTTCATCCACGTGGTCTATAAAATGCCCTTCCCTTTTCAAGGCTGAATAATATTCCACTAAGTGGGTGGACTACATTTTGTTCCTCCATGTATTCACCAATGGACACTTTGGTTGTTTTCACCACTTAGCTATTGTGAATAGTGCTGCGATTGTGGACATGGGTATGCACATCTTTCTTCATGACCCTGCTTTTGATTCTTTGGGTGTGTATTCAGAAGTGGAATTGCTAAATCATACTATAAGTAGTTTGATTTATAATTTTTGGAGAACTTTTGTCATGGTGTGCTTTGTTTGCCAATTCTTACTGCACCCTTGGGAAAGGGACACTTCCTGAAGGAGGGTGATACAGGCCTCCAGGGCCTGGCTTTGTGGCCAGTTGCATGCTTGACCTTCTCCTGAGCCTGGGCCATGTGCAGTTTTGTTTGCCACACACCTGTGCAGTGGGCCCTGCAGGAGGGAGAGCAGAGAGAAATCGGGGGAGAAAGAGTGAGGGTAAAGGGGCTTTGCGAGGTGAGGTGATTTTAAACATGTACATGAAAGATCTGTGACTTCGAATGTTTCTGTCAGTTATTGTTGCACCAAGTGGACTGCTCATTGTTGGCCTCATGGGCCCAGCTCTGGTCCCTCAGCCAGCATGTGACAAGCTCTGTGAACCAGGTTGGAAGCCAGGGCAGTGACAGGAAGTGACCAGCTGCAGACTGTGCTCCTGAGCAAGCTCAGGGAGTGGCTGTAACAATGGGCTGCTGTTCTCTGCTCTCTACCAAGCAGACTGCACACAGATGGCATTCAGACTCAGTTTTTCCTCCAGCCCTGGTTTCCTCGTCTGCCGAGCAGGATCGCCTGGAGGAGTAGATAAAGTAAAAGCAAAGCCCTCAGGCAGGGCGTGGTGTACAGTTGGCCTCCATCCTCAGCAGGCTACAGGTGTTCCCAGCTTCCTTCCCTCCTTTGCTGTTGGATGCTGAGTGTAGTCTGAATACAGCCTCTGTGATGGGCTACTGTCCTACATTTGCTTTTTTGTTTTGTTTTTTTGTGGCACCAGGGATTGAACTCACAACCTTGTGCTTGCCAGGCATGCACTTAGGCCCCTGAGCTAGATCCCTGACCCTTGTCTTTTTGAGACAGGGTCTCACTATGCTGTTCAGGCTGGCCTTGAGCTCACTTTGTAGCCCAGGCTGGTCTGGAACTCACAACGATCCTCCTGTCTCAGCCTCCCGAGTGCTAGGATTACAGGCGTGAGCCACCATGCCCGGAATACTGTCCTACATTTGAGGTCCCTGACTCCATTGCTGACCAGCTGGGTGAGCTTTGGAAAGCCAGTTAACTATTCTGTGCCTCGGTTTGTTTTCCTTTATTCTGTATAATGGGGATACCATTGGTCCTGGTTCCCTGCATTGGGGGTGAGGTGAGATGGCCCCAGTGAGATCCTAGCACAGTCCTGGAATGAGGGAAATGGCAGTGGTGTAATCATCATTAGATGACAGTGATGAGGTAAGAACAAGCGGGAAGTCAGCTTTACTTAATAAGTGAAATCGTTAGGACTTGGAGTCCAAGAAGCTATAGGGGATAAAACAACCAGAAACACCTTCCCCCCAGTGGATATTCATGACTCACAGAAATAGAGACTCCAGTGGAGGAAGGGAAAGAAGATGAGTTTCATGTTTGAATTAAGGGCCAAATATAAGAAGCCCTTGGACTTTTTCTCCATTGACTTAGCCGTTGCCAATGTGTATCAAGAAAAATGTGATTTATGACCCCACCTCCTCCTCCACAACGACGCATGGTGCTATGCCTACCCTCGTAGCTCTCCCGTCTACACTGTGGCCGGGGTGTGCAGAGTAGTTCCTCCCTTATGAGTATCTGACATCAAGCTAGGGTGCCTTCCTTGCTACCCAGTTTCTGAGTAGGGATGTAGGCTACAGTGCTGATTCTTTCAGCCTGGATTCTGACCCACTACCTACCTGGTCCATAGACTCAGAAGTCCCCACCACCAACACTGTATTCAAAGGTAGCAAGCCTTATCACCCCAGGTTCTGACACCATGTCCAACCAGCTGGAACTTGCCTGTGCCCCTTTGCCTTTTTCCTTTCCTGCCTTGTCAAACTTGATTCCGAGCTGCTCATATGTTCTTCCTCATTGGTATGGTCTTTCTCTTCAGCCTCTTATCTCTGAATCTCAGCTCTTGTTTCTCCACCTGGGCTCACTCACATCCCTTCCTGATACCAGTTGACCTCCCTGTCCATCACTGGCGTGTGGTGTCCCGCCTGTCCCTACTACTGGTCCTGGATTTACCTGTCCTGCCCCTTCCTGCTGCTGTTAATCACATCTCAACTGTGACCACAGTATTGACTTTCATGGTAAAAATTCAATTGCCTTTTTCTTTTCTCTGTGGTTTAGTAAAATACATGAAAGCATATCCTTTGACCAAGGTAGGGTCTTTACAGGTGGTGCTACAAGGAAGTGAGCAGTTTCCAGGGGAGGATTACCTCTAAGTACTCTGGAAAGTTCCTCACGTCACCCAGCAAAAAACAGGAAAAAGTATGCTGGAGACACCCAACACTGCCTTCTGGTTGGGCAGCCAAACTCGGAGCAGGGTCCAAGACATCACAGATGTTTTCCTCCAAGTGTCTTTTAGGTTACTTTCTATTTAAAAATTATTTTTTAGACAGAACTCAATAGAAGTTAAAAAAAAAAATTCATTTTGTTTTGACCTTGACTTTCAAGAGTTAGTGAGGATGGCCTCTAGCTTTGAGTGTAGTCTGCTAAGTTCTCAAGGTAGGTCAGCTCAAATAGGCAAGCAGGTTTGTAATGGGCAGATGACAACAGAGAATGCCATATGCACCCCATATCTTTGGAGCCCATGCCCTTGCCTGCCTGCCTTTTGCAAAAGACCCTCATCCTTTACAGGCATCTGGTTCAGCTGGTCTGTGCTCTCTCAATTTAATGGCAACAACTTTGAGGCATCTGAAACAAACGTGCTTGAGTGGGGTGGTACCACTCTGTCTCAACTCTGCCAGCAGCCTGATAGCACTGGCCATCAGACTATTTCCTTAATAAGCCTTCTACTTTGTGGCCATCATTTTAACTGTTCCTATGCAGAAGCGTTTTCTCATGCCATGGGCCTGCCCATCAATGTAGAATGCAGGGCACAGAGAAAGGTGGCTTTCTTACATGGCTGTTCCCGTCTTCCACTGACATTTACTGAAAACACAATGAAGCAATCAACACAGGCCAAGCCTCTGAATTTCCCTACCCTTCTTCCCTGGGGCTGGGCTATCTGAGCTATGACCAGTGGCCATTTTCGTCAGGATGTTGCCCCACCTGATGAGTGGACCTCCAGTTTTGTGACCTCAGTGAATCTGCCCTCATCATCTGAGATCATCTGAGTGCTTCCACCCAGCTTGCCTTATGTTTAAGTTGTGTTACAGTACTCCACTGGAAGTACCAATTCTGTGTTATTTGGAGTATGAGTTGGCTCCTTGATATATATATATGTATATATATATATATATATATATATATATATATATATATTTTATATATTATTCAATCACCTAGAAATAAGTGTGATGCCACCATGGTCATCTTTGACTTAGAGTACATCTAGATTTCCACTTCACCATCTACAGTTTCAGGGCCTTGTATAGTACTCAGCCATCATATGGGATGGAGGCAGTGGGAGGAGGGAAGGAGCATATTTCCTCCCTTTAAAAGCCTGTCCAGAAGTTGCCCCTCTTTTTTCCCTTTCCATTTCTTTGGTCAGAAGGTTATCATGTGATCTCATCTAGCTACAAAGGAGGCTGCCTTCATTCCAAGCAGTCATGTGCCTAACCAACAATCAGGGAATCTTTTCTTATAGAGGAATGGATGTAAGCAAACAGCAGGCAGCATCTGCCCCAGGCCACCCATTTTAATCCTAAGGGTTGAAAAAGAAGTAGAGAGGTGGCGGAAAAAGGAGAAAGGGCAAGGTTGCAAAAGCAGGCAGGACACATATCATCAGAGGCATTTTTAAGAGGATTTCCAATTCTGTCTCAAAAGCAAAGCAGAGCCATGAGAGGGCGATACATAGAGGCAGAGGGATGTGATCAGGGAAATCCCTTTGGGGCATTTGGTTTTTATCGCTAGAAACCTATATAATAAAAGTTTTCAACAATGCTGAAAATTAAAGTAGCAATGGACAGGAAGAATGTCCCCTAACTTTAAAGCCAGTAAAGCTGAATCAATAAAAGGTATTTATCTGCCTACTCTACAGAAAGCCTTATTAAAATCTCGCAGGAAATCATCATGTGGTTTCTTAAAAATGAGGACAGCAATTTACATGATTTATAGGATTAAGACTGTCTTAGTTTCTTCATGCTGCTTGTGTTAACTTTCTGTTACTGTAACAAAATACCTAGCATAAACAATTTAAAGAAGGCATGAGTTATTTTGGCTCCTGGTTTCAGAGGTCTCAGTCCATGGTCCATAGCTTGAGGAGAAGCCGAACATCATGGCCGAGGGGTGTGGTAGGGCAACTCTGCTTACCTCCTGGCAGCCAGTAAGCAAAGAGGATGAGGGATTGGCAGAGAGGGAGGGAGGGGCCAGTGACAAGAAATATCCTTCAAAGGCATTCCCCTTGCTTCTTCCAATGGGGTCTTACCTACTTCCTAATAGCCCATTCACTTATGAACTCATCAGTGGATCAATCCACAGATGAGGTCAGCACTCTTATGATCCAGTCACCTCTCTAGTCACCACTCTGAATACTGCCACAGAGCATATCAAACCCTCAGTATATAAGTCTTTGGAGGACACTGCATAGTTAAATTATAGCACTGCTACAACAAAATGCTATAGATCAGGTAATTCATAAATAATGGAAAATTGTCTCTCATAGTTCTGGGTGCTGGACAGTCCAAGATCAAGGTGCTGGCAGATTCATGAATGAGGAGGGCTTATTCTCTGCTCCACTAATGGCCATGGGTCCTAACATGGTGGAAGGGAAGGGGAAAGGGCAGAAGAGTCTGAGCTATTCCTTTCAGCCTCTTTCATAAGAGCACTGGTCCCTTCTGTGACTTAATCACCTCTTAATAGCTCCACCTCCTAATACTGTCATTCTGGTGTTGGAGAGACAGACACATTCAAACCATAGCAGAGGTGAAAAAATAAGAGTATGATGCAAAGAAAATAAGTCAAGATGAAAACAAAAGTGGGCAGACTTTTAAAGAGAGAGAACCATAGGACACCAAAATCATGGTGGCCAAATTTAAAAAACACTTGCAGGAAATAAGAAAAGAATTGGCATTACAGAAAAGCTTATTACTCATGTGAAAGAAAAGTGGTATATTTTCCTTGGATGCCAAGGAAATAACAAGTGATTAGCAAAGATGGGGAAGCGACAGCATGGCTAACTGACCAGATGATGCTGAGACGCCTGTTTGGTCCCAGATCACCAATTGACACAGGAGTCACAACCGAAATTATAATTAAAAATAAATTTCTAGGATATAGAGAGAAATACCTGTGCGTGTGGCTCAAAAAAAAAAACAAACCACATTTTAGGTGATTTTAGTGAAAAGAAAATAAAACTCATTGCATCCTAGAAAAATGTTTGAATTACAAAGACATATGAAATGTCACAAAACCATCCAGATAGGAAAAGGAATTATATCCCAGTTGGTCAGAAACTAGTTCAAGTGAAGAAGGATATTCATTGAACCAATACAGGAAATGATACTAGTTATAAGAAAATTTATAGCCTCAGGAACAACTGAAACTGGTCCTGAAAAGGCAGGTGTAGCTCCATCCCTTCCCTGCCTCTGTCACACACACACACACACACACACACACACACACACACACTTCCTGCTTTTTTTATACATGACTCAATAAAGCAGCTGGTTTCTTTACGCAATAACCATGGCCCACTGAACATGTCTCTTTGTTACATTTGAATTGAGAGAGGAACCATGTTTAACTCAGCTCATCTCCATTCAGTGACCACCTTCAAATAACAAGTCAAAGTCCAGCTACTAATGTCAGACCACCCTGGGGCAGGCACCCACTCCTGGTCTAGTGGACAGGCACCCTGGTCAAACAACAAGCAACTACTTCCTGGACAGGCAAGTGAATTTAAACAGAAGGCTGGGTATCTTGCTTGGGTTTCTGAGAAAACAGAGCCTAAGGCAAAGTTTACATGGCACAGTAACTGCCAGAGAAGCTAAGGAAAAAGAAGAGGTGAAGGACACAGCGAAGGCAAGGAAGTAAATCCAAGGCAGATCTTCAAACTGGGTATATGGTCGCAAAACAATCAGTCTAGCTCCTCAAGTCATGAATCATTCAAAGAGATCAAATGGAATGGCTGAGTCTCAGAACCATCTGTTGGAAGGGGCAGAGAGTTATGGAAGAAAGAAAAAAGTTGGGCATGATGGTGCCTGCCTGTAATCCCAGCACTCTGAGAGGATTGGGAGTTTGAACCCAGCCTGGGCCATAAGAAATTTAGTGAGACCTGATCTCAACACAAAACATGTAAAGGGCTGGGGAAGTAGCTCAGTGTGAAGGACCTGGGTTCAAGCCCTAATACAAAAAGAAATAAAAAGGAAGACAGGATTTGAGAGAGGAAGGAGGGACAAGCAATTGATTTGACAATTCTTTCTCTCCCATTTCCGACTTCTCTGGGCTCCACACTTCTGAGTTGCATTACCCATTCCTCTAGGGAGCTGCTGTGGCAGATGTGGCCCTGAAGCTACCATGGATATAACTTTGTTCACAGGGAGATTGAGCCTATCCCTGATGTTAGGCAGTGAACTGAGAAGGTGCAGACAGGACTATAGGGATAGCACGAGGGATCACTCCAGGGTTTGCTGCAGAAAGAGAACCCATAGGTTGTGTATGTGTAGAAAGAAATTTATTATAAGGAAATGGCTCCCATGGTTATGGAAGCTGGCAAGTTTATGGTCTGGGAGGGTTGACTGGACAGTGCTAGTGCAAAGGTAGTCTGCTAGAGAATTTTTTAATTATTCCAAGGAGGATCAGTCTTGCTGTTCTTATTCAGCCCTTCAACTCCTTGGATGAAGTACACTCAGCTTAAGGAGGGACCACGTTACTCCAATTAAAATGCTAATCAAGTCACAGAAACACCCAGAATGTGTCACCAAATATCTAGGACCCTAGTGGCCCAGGCAAATTGACACAATATGTAACCATCAGCTGTGAGGATTGCTGGAGGTGCTCAGCTAGGATGCACAGCAGGCAGCCAAGGTCCTAAGTTAAGGCAGAGTCCCAGGGAACTGGGCTAAAGCAGACGGTTCCCAAATGATGGGCCCCACCAGCAAACTCATCACCACATCTGCTACAAGATTCTTCTGTGCAGTCATCATCCTACGTAGTACTCCACTGTATGTGCATCCTGAAATTCTGCTGCCTTGCCGCTCACTGATACAGCCTTTATCATTTAAGCTGGTGGTTGTCATTTGGAGGAGATTTTTGGCTGTGATTAGGAAGAATGAATGGAAAGAGGCTTCAAGGTTAAACTTTGCCGTTTGTTTGGAAACAGTTATTCCCTCCTGTAGTAGACTTTGCCTTCCTAACCATTTTCTCTCTGGTGGAAAGATGAACTGTAACTTTATGACAATATAACAACAAGCATTTGTGTCTGCATGGGTGTGGGCGTGGGTATGGGTGTGCCAAGAAGAATGATTGGGACTTTGTTCTTCTTATAAATGGAAAAGATGATGTCTTAAGAGCTGCTTGAAGTCACATGAGGTTTTTTCAGTCTTTCTCTTCCTTGAATGGTTCTTTTTCATTTCTTACCTACCTGACAGCACCGGCCACACGTCTCTGCCCATGCCCTCACACATCTTCTCACTCAGGACGTGACCACTGTATTAATGGGGTTCTCTAGAGGAACAGAATCAATAGAGAATATATTTGAATTACACGAGAGGGTCATGAGGCAGGGTTACAGGATCAGAGGTGACAGGCCACAGTGGCTGTCTGCACGCTGAGAGACTAGATCTCTTCTAGAACGAGCAAACTTCTTCCCCTTTTTTATTCCATTCAAGCTACAAACCTCTTGGTTGGTGCCACCTACATCCAAAGTGAATCTTTTCTCCTCGGTTTTTTGTCTTGCATGTCAGGTCATCCAAAGACACACCAAGAAATGTGCTTTACTAATTCGCTATATGTTTCTCAATTTTCATTCAAGTGGATGTATGTTTAGTAGTCACGTCTATATTGTTTCAAGGATAATCAACATAACAGGATTGTTGATAAGATCATTTACATTCTCCTTTTCATACTAACTGTTAGAAGTGGGATGCATATTTTCTACTTATGGTGCATCTCAACTTGAACTCACCATATTTTGGGTGTTGACGCCCACGCATGGCCTATGGCTACCATGTTAGGTAAAGTATGGCTCCAGAACAATGATTCTAAACCTTAGCTGTGCATTGCAGTGAGCTGGGGAGCTTGAGAAAGCTGATGCCTAGGTCCTCACCCACACCAGTCCTGATCGCATTGGGCTGGGCTAGGGCCAGGGTCCTCATGGGGAAATAGCTGGGAACCATAGCTGTATGAGAAGCTCTCCCTGGGAAGGTGAGTCCTTTCCACCACTCTGACCAGGCCTTGACTCCTTCCTTCCCCATGAGATTCACATTGTAAACAGAAATTAAGCAAGCTCAAACTTGGGTCATGAGGGAAGAAAAACAGAAATAGGATAGTATTCGATTCCATGTGATAGGCAAGAGGGAACAAGCCAAATTCACTTGTCTTCTTTGAGTCTGTTTACCAATAGACTCAGTAATTATTTGTTTTGCCACCGCCCTTGAAGCCTGCAATGTGATTCTCAGACACTCCATGCCAGAGGGTTCTCTGGGAGTTGAGAATCATTTAGAAACATTCCAGAGTGGGAAAGATCTTCCCCATACAGGAGCTTTCGAAGAGAATCAAGACATTCTCTGAGGAATCCTAACTCCTGGAGTAAACCAAAGAGATAGAGGTGACAGGCAATTCAGGACACCCGTATCTTCTGCATAGTCCATTTTTCTTTACCCTAGACAAGTGAACTCTGCTTCTCCATAAATAGAAGCTGGTCCAGACTAACCACAGAGACTCGGGTTTCTAAATGGATCCAAGAGAGATTATTCCAGGGAAGTGGACAAATGAGGCATGAGTAATTCAATCAGTGGGAAAACAAACACAATGATGCCCCACATCTGACTCACAGGGTGTCGATGGGCAGCTGTTTGCCAGTTCTGGCAGCTCATGGACACCTGAAAGTACAACTGGCCAGTTGGTCCCTCGCACTTAAAAGAGGCATTCCAGGCATGGCAGAAGTTTATCAGCCGTGCACTGAGCCTGGAAAACTGATAATAAAGGTTGTTTGGAGGCCATGAAATCAGAGAAAAACATATGGAGAATAAAATCTTTGAGAGGAAGGAAACTCTTGCTCGAATTTTACTCTCTAGATGGTTTCAATCCAGAATTCACAACATAAGTAACTGGCCCATGGAGAATATTTGGTATAGTGGATGTATTTGGGAGATGGATATAGCCCAACACAACTCATCTTGCCCTCAGCAAGAAAGAGTTTGATTTGTTGCAACTCCAGCCCTCTATCCTCCCAGTTTCAAATCCAACAAAAATAAGCCATCTCTTCTCAATAACTGCTTTCAGATTTGATTAGAGCAACTTGGACTACATCCTCCCCCTTGAGCTAGACATTGTGACTGGAGATGGACTTGTACTCACTCTGTGCTCTCGGAAGTTCAAGTTAGAACCCCAGCTGAACCACATTGATTGAGAGGGGAGGAGGTCCCCCAACCTGGGAACTTCCAGGTTACTCTGAGGTAGAAGAAGGAACCTTCAAAACTGAGCCCAGTGATTCTTCAGAGCAACAGAGATAGTATGTGGGGCTCTTTTTTTTTTTTTTTAATGACTGTGTTACTGCATGCAAAGACTCTACTATCAAATCCTGGGCCTTGCAGAGGCCACTGGAAAATACTGGAAAAAGTATTTTTCAGTTGCAGCCCAGCACAGGGCAAATGGAAGTCCTCATTTTCACTGTTATTTTTAGAACCTATGGGTTTAGCAGCTTTCTTTAGTCTTTAAGTCTAAATGACTAAAAAATTTGGGAGTACATTCTCTCGACCAATGTTAGGAGTAGGGCCCCTAAAGTCAGATTTCCTAAGTCCAAGTCCAGACTCTAGCATTGATCTCTGTGTGACCTTGAATAAGTTACTCAAGATCTCTGTGCCTTGGTTCCTCATTTGCTGGAGGATGGCAATAACACATCTCATCTGGGGAGATGATGTGAATTAATATGTATAAAATGTTCAGTATGATGGCGGGCAAAGGACAAGTCCTCTGCAAAAGTAATATTTTTTACTATTACGAGGTAGTTTCCTCTGCTTAGGTATCAGCAGACAGAGAAATCGATTCACAAACTTCTCCCAAAGGGACACTGGGGTAGAAAGCAACTAAATCTTTCCCACAGTGATTCGGGGTCTTGGGCTTTGAAACAAACCACTGAGTTGATCCCGGTTAGCAAAGAATTTAGTTTTCTGCAAAGGATTTAAGGGCTGGGTCCATTTTGTTTTTACTTTGGATTTAGAAATACTACCTAAACTCATCAGAAAAGTGAGGACAGAAAACCTTACTCTGTATGCATCACAGTCCTACTGTGAAGACCAAGGGCAACAGTGACATGCTTGGGGATGCCACGGCCATCTTTCCTGCTGCTGTGACCTCCACCCCAGCTGCAAAGACACTTTCAAAATTACCATTGGCTCACTTCATCTCCTTGTTACAAGAGTTCCTCCACCCCCACCCCCACCCCCACTCCCACCCCCACCCCCACCTCCACCCCCACAGAACCATAGAAATTAGAAGG
>RJWT010042737.1:0-12080 GCA_004365215.1 Cuniculus paca | reverse complement strand
ACCATGTGCCTAACATTTAGAAAAAGTAACCCATGCTCAAGTGAATAATGCGATTTTTCATTTGACTGCTGCTGCCTATCAAACCACCCCACAGCATAAAAGTAACCACTGATGTGACAGAAATATATGGTGAATGTGTATAATTTGTTCTTATATTTATTACAGTAAAAGACACATTGCCATTAATCCCCCGCCAAACACTGCCCCTAGCTTCAAGCACATTCTATCCTTGCCACTTTCTGAAGCAGTTCTGGAAGTCCTCTTTCTTGTCTTTAGTTGTGCTGCCCTGGTGGCCGTGATGACCTGAACTGATTGAAAACATTTACCTTTCATGGTCATTTCGACTTTGGGGGAGAGCCAGAAGTCACATAGCATCAGATCTGGTGAATCAGGCATATGAAGACACTCTGTCATGTTGTCGCAAGCCTGCCTTTCTGTTGGTTGTCACTTGGCAGCAGCACTCACCATATTTTGTATCAGACCTTGTAAAAGACACTCCTGAAAGAGGACTCCCAGAACTGCTTCAGAAAGTGGCAAGGACAACAGGATAAGTGTTCAAAGTATGGAGGAGTATTTCAACGGGAATTAATGACAAAGTGTCTTTTACTGTAATAAGTTTATTTTAAACATGCATCACATATTTTGATCACCCTTTGCATTCAGGTGTTGATCATTAGGAGAATCCTCCCAGGAAACTAGCCCTACAGAACATGGTCCAGCATTGGGTTATTTCTGGGCATTCATTCAGATGTATGATTAATAAAATCCACATGGATATTGGTCTCAAATGCTCTTCTTTTTCTACAACAGTAAATCTGGCCCACAAAGAACAGCAGCAAATGAGGGACAAAGGGCCAACTACAGAAACTTAGGCTACAAAAGCCATCTCAAAGTGCACAGGGCAGAGATGAGGAGCGGGGAAAAGTACTAGGGAGAAGAAAATCAAAAGAGCAAATATTTGTGATGGAGGGTGCCATTTTTTAAAAATTGACAAGAGGAGAGCTTATGAGGCCAACAGCATGCTCCCAGAATGGAACTGTCACACTTACAATGAATATTTTCCACAGTGGCTTTGCCTGAATAAATTACATGTAGAAAAACTGCAATAGATATCATAGGTCTGTTAGCATATGGAAATTTGTTACGTTGCTAGATCATGAACTTGAAATATATACAAGCATCTGTTTACAGTACCAATAAAAACTCTTCTGAGTCATAAGTGACTATTTATAACTGGGTGTGGAGGTGCATAGCTATAATCTCAGCAATCAGGAGGCCGAAACAGAAGGACCGCTATGAGTTCACAGAAAGAACCTGTCTCCAAGAAAAAAGTGGCTATTTATACAACTTCGGTAACATCTTGTATCTATCATCTTGTCCCTTCCTTCCCTTACTCTCCCTTGAAAACAAGACTTTACTGTATGTGATGGTTAATTATGGTATCACCTCGAATAAGGCACACCTATTGGTCTACTTTATCTCAGCTCCGTGTGTCTGGATGGGGAGGCTTACTGAACAGGAAAGCTCCATGCTGGATGTGGGCACCAACCAATAGGCTTGTAGCCCAAATGGAATGAAAAGGGAAAGAAAGGAGTCTCCTTTGTGCTACTTCAGAGGACCTCCAGTCTTCACCAATGTAAGCCCACCTTGTAAATCCCTTATGTATCAAATATAGTTTATATTAAATCTGTTCCTCTAGTGAACCCTAACTGATACCCTTTATAGTTACCTATTTTCTATGTGTTTACCTACATAGCTGTATGTGACATACTCAGATACTTCATTAATAAAGACACTTCACTGCAATCACCTGGTCCTTTTCATATTATATGGCAACCTGTTCAAAAATCAAGACTTTACTTTTCTGTCTTTAGTCATATCTATGAATTCTTGGCTTTTCTGAACAGCCTGGACTGAAAATTGAACTGCAACCACACCAACTTCTAAAAGCTCTTGCAAACTGTGGTGGATGACAATCCCTGCCTTACCCTACATATGTGCAAGCATTTTCCAAAAAAATAATCCTAACAAACATCCCCCTTTTAAAAAGTGGCATGAGTAATAACAGGTAGAGATGCTTCAACCAAAGCCAAAGCTGTCAACAAAGATGAAAATGTGAGTTGGGCTAATTAGCGAAGAC
This sequence comes from Cuniculus paca, assembly GCA_004365215.1. Lineage (NCBI taxonomy): Eukaryota > Metazoa > Chordata > Mammalia > Rodentia > Cuniculidae > Cuniculus > Cuniculus paca. The sequence goes on along the minus strand of RJWT010042737.1, from coordinate 9,940 downwards.
CCAGACCTTTTACTGCAAAGATGTAGCATGATATGCAAGAAATCAAAGTGATTAACAAATTGACGATTTTGGGTCAAATTGAGATTGCTATTTTTTTTTCAAGTTTCAAAGATGTACAGTGGTCCAAAAACAGAAGGTTCCAATGAGGCAAAGGGAGATTGACGGCTTCAGGAAGAACTGCTGGGCCGGCCCTGGAATTCAAGTGCATCACCTCTCCTCTGTCACCTGCCCCACCTGACCCCAACAAGGGAGTCAGTCTGTGTGGTGTTGCTGCGAGGGGACCCTCATCTCTGGTGATAACGCTCTAAACCAAGGTCACCATCTGTGACTGCTTCTCAGCAGTTTTCTCATCAAATGATTTCCAAGAATAAATACTCTTTCCTCAAGGGTATGCATAACCAAAGAACTGACATTAAATTAGAATTGAGACAAAGGCTGGGTAAAACATCCAACCTAAAAACGTGTAATATGCTTTTTTCTGTTTCCCCTTCTGTCCTAATCAATAAGCAGCATGACTCCAGACAGTACTGATCTCCAGACAGCTCTGCTACCCACCTCAAGGACAAGAGGACTTGGGACGGGGTTCACTGGCTCCTCAAGCCCTAGAACTGGAGACTGAGAGCTCCCTGCAATCCAGTAGATAAGCAAGGCCCCTTATTCTGGGCTTAGAAAGAAGCACTAGCTTACCAAAAAAAAGATGGTAGGTAAGATGGCAGAGGGACTGCAGTACTGGACTGATGTCACTATAAAGGTGGACAGGAACCCTTATCCTATCCTTTCCCCCATCCAAGAATACTCATCATTTTACAGGAAATGTACATCTCTTGAAATTAATCAAATATTGACAATACAAAGCTCCTAGTTTCTGACAAACCAGGCTGCAAAAACAGACGCAGCCAGGATGGTGGCACACACCTATAATCCCGGCACTCAAGGGGCCAAGGCAGAAGGATGTCCATGAGTTCAATGCCAGCCTGAACTACTGTCTCAAAACCAAAACAAAACAGACAGATGGAGAAACTGCCAGCAGATTCTTGACTACAGCTTTTGCCTCCTAATATTTCATCTTTCTCCATGCCTGTCTGCATGAATGTTAGGTTTAGGTTTTAAATTCAAGTCACAAATGGTTCCCCTAAAAGGAGGGATCTAAACAAGACACATGACATAATCTCTTTGCTATCTGTGAGAGAAAACACCTCTGAGTCCTTTAGAACACACGATGCTTTTTGATGTGAAACTGTTTGCCAAGTCTGTGTCGCCATTCCCAATGCTATACTTTGAGCCTTCATAAGTGTCAAAACTTTCAAATATTCAAAATATCGTACATATTCCCAGGTTACCTGTATGACACATTCGAACATGGTGATCATGACTGAACTTTATAGCTAATTACTAGTCATAACTAAGTAAAAATGTTCAGATTTGTGAATTTATGTAACACAGTATCTGGTTAATGGAAATCCACAACAGTGAGACGGTACCACCTGCCCATCTACCTGTCCTTCCTTGTCCACTAACTGAGGTTTTTATTGGTGTTATTTTTTTCTCTTCCTCCCCTTCCCCTCTCCCCTGCTCCCTTTCTTTCCGCCTCCTCCCTTCCTTCCTCCTCCTTCTTCTTGTTCTTTGTTTATACCAGGGATCGAACACAGATTCAGGAGTGCTTCACCCCTGAGCCACAGCCCCAGTCCTTTTCTTATTTTTTATTTTTAGACAGGATCTTGCTAAATCACTAAACAGCTCAGGGTGCCTTGAATGTGTCATCCTCCTGCCTCAGCCTCAGTTGCTGGGATTACAGGTATGCACTACCACTCACTCAGTCACTGACTGAGACTCTCATTATCTTTAAGAAAACACGGTGTCCTGAAAACTACTGCAAATTCCACTTAAACAAGCTTGCATCATGCTCAAGATTCTGGTCCCACTGTAAGGGTCACCGCTTTCCGAACACTGTTCTAAAAGATAAATTACTTTGCCCTTGCTTTGGAAGAGCTTCGCTATCAGTGCCTCTCCATGCTATCCTGAAACTTTCCTCTAAGATGATCCTGCCTTTTTAGACTTCCAATTTTTAGGCATGAGATTTCATTTCCTAAGCCACCTTCTTCACTGGCTAACTCTGACTTTTTGCTCCATAAATACGTCTGTGCCTGACTCTAAGTAAGCACTCGGGATTTTTGTTGCATTCTCCAATATGTGCCTCAACTATGAAACGCTAGAAAAATGTTACAACTACTTAGGTGGGCCACTTACAACCCAAAACCTCACACAAACAGGGTTTTTGTGTTGCCATGGAAAAAGCTATGCCAGGAAGTATCAGGTGAATAAGAAGTTTTAGGGTTACACCCTTCTCCTGGGGTGCTGCCGCATTTAAGCACATCATTCCAGATGTGGTGTTAGGCGATATACATTATTACTAATCTTCAAATCTCTTCAAGAAAAGCAGTATTACGTACATATGCCAACTCTCCACAATCAATGTGATCATTATGTATTGCAAACACATACTAACAAAATTTTTGAAAAGCAAACACAAAGCAGTATTCTCCCTAATTCACACATCAGGAATCCCAGGCGCAGAGGACTGTAACTAATTCCTCCATGGGACAGGCAGAGAGTAACATGGATCACTCCAAAGCCTTTCCATCTCACCACATCACACCTCGGGACAACACAAGACAGCAGCTTTGAGATGAAGGCTATTCAGAGAAGCCAGTGATCATGATTAGGGGAGTCACTGCTGCACCTCCAATTTCCTTTATCTTCCACACATCACGGTCTCCACAGACCTGCAGGCAAGGATGAATCACTTTGGAGTTAAGCACTATAGCACTCAAGCACTATAGACCTTCAACGTACACAGTACGTTGATATGTAAGTGTTTTAATCCAGAAGAACGAGTTCAGATTAACTTTCCTGTGACTCATTGGGGGGCGGGGGGTTACTCCTAAGAACAGCTCCCACCAGCTAGCTAGTGGGACACCTTGAGGAGTCCCTAGTCCCCCACACACCAGGGTATACCAGAAAGCTCCCAAAACCTAGGCTGAAGAGGAAAAAGCACAGCCTTGATGGAAATCTCCCCAATGTGAAGGATAAAGGGCACGATCAAAAACAGCTAACCCAAATCCCCACAGACCCAACTTCCAAGCAGAAGGTTCTGCAAACAACAGCTAAGTGGAGGATGACTTGATGCCAAATGCTACTGGACAAGAAAAGAAAGGGAAACCAAAACTACAGAATCACTGGCATTGAAGACAAATGACAACTAAAGGAAACAAAGAAAATATTTATAACTGCTTCCATTCATCCAAACTCACTGGGCTATGAATACCAAAACCCTACCTGCTCTTTTTAAATAGGAATCCAAAGAAACATACTGCAGCATAGAAATATAGTAGGATCAGCACGGCAACAGGTTTTAGTCAGACCTATCACCTTTGGGGAAAAAAATGTATAAATCAAATATGAAGTGTCCACTAAATACGATGTGATTTTCAAAACTGTTTCACAGTAGTCCCAGTGAGAAAGCAGATTCCATGTTGGTCAGAATTAATCACAGTATTTCCACAAGCAAACATCATCTCTTCAACACTTCCAGAAAAGGGGGAAAGAAACTTGCAGAACTTTCCAACTCAAACACTTTGTTTAACAATGACACACTAAGCAATTAACATTCCAATTTAAAGCTAGTAAAACAGGGCGAAGAAAAATTATCATTATAGAAAAAATTGACAGAGTTGATTGTGGCTGCCAATTCAACATCACCTCACCCAAGACTAAGGCAAAAATAATTTGAGCAAACAACATGCCAAGTATATAGATTTCAGCCAGCATAATGTGAGATTAAAAAGTAATACTAAAGAGGACTGCAGAGTAAAGGAACCCGATGGCCATGCACAGTTCACTTTATTTCATGTATAAAGTAAAAAAATGTCCCAGGGCCTACTTTTGAATATGAAAAAAGTCTATGTAGGTACTGCTAAGCTGTCTGCTGTTTCTCTACTTTTAAGATCAGCTTAGAACATTTATGAAGTTTAAGAATACTTCATTTCCTTGGAGTGGGGTTTCTTTGTTCATATAAAAGTAACTCTATTCATCAAAATCTTCACAACAGGTACACAGATTTCAAAATCTCTACAACAGGTACACAGATTTCAAAAAGCTTGCAACCTACGTTTTATACTACATTGTATAAAAACTGAACGCAGAGCCAGCCTGTGAGGGAGCCACAATCTCTGCTGTCCCCTGGTCCCCATATCCCTGGGTAACCCCTATCTTGACCTACTTGTAATAACACAGCAGGAGGGATGGGCTGTTGCCTCCAAAGCAGGCAGTAGGCCCCTTGTGGCTTCTGTACCGGGTGCTCACCAACCCTCTCCTAAATATCAGCTCCATGTGGAGAGGAGCTGGTGCCTGCTGGAGACTCGGGATGCGAGTGACCTCCAGACACACCAGGGGCCTGCGAGACCCAGCAAAGCCAAACTGGGTCCTCGCCACAGACACTATGAGTCAACAAAACTCTTTGTTTCACTTTTTTTTTTCCCAAGTCATTACACTTTGGGACAATGTATTACCCCAAAATAGATAAATGATATCAATTACACAAACCAATACATCAAATAATTCACTGATCTTTCTATATAAGTCCATCAAAGAAGATATAACATTATTTTAAGCTGGGTTCAACCAAAAAAAGGAAGGAGCACGGATATGTTCAACTACCTAGCCTCATCAAAAGCCCAATTTGGAGCTGGGCATGGTGTCACATGCCAGTAATCCCAACACCCTGGGAGGTTGATGCAGGAAGATGACAGGTTCGAGCCCAGCCTAGGCAACTTGGTGACTTGGTGATATTCGGTCTCAAAATAAACAATAAAAAGGAGTGGGAATTACCTCAATATGAAGGCCCAATCCCCAGTAAAACGCGCACAATCACATAAATACACACCCCCAAATATGATTTATTATTTAGCAAATGTAAAAAAATCGACTCACAGTCTGGTATGCAGCCTAATACAAAACAAAGTGAACTGGATTATTTGATGCATTCTAAGAAATAATCAGTGAAACACTGTAGAAATATAGCCAAATTATAAAATTCCTTGGAGACTTCCAGTAGCAAATAATGGCATGTTTCTTCTACTAACTTGCATGAAATGATTCCAGAATCCCTCCCCGACACTTAAAATGAGTACATGACCCTGGAGAGTAAGCACTAAACAAAGACAAATGCCTTCCTTCTCTTATCTCTCACTAGTATTTTATGTTCTCCAAAGATAGGGCTAGGCTTTTTATTTAAGAACAGGATAACTCCTGAAAGAACAAAGAACAAGAGAATCAGGGTGTTGTGATCAATGGACTAGGGTGGCAACTCTCCAGGACCGGGTTGGAAGGTAGCTTCCAGGAGCTCAGGCACTGTACGCACCCTGCTTAAAATTCATGTAAGTAATATCTTATATGACATATACACACCCACAAAAAGCACTTAATTTCACTTAAGGAGATTTTCACATTGTAGTTCACACCCACACTTTCACTGCCATTGAAATGAGTTTGTTTTTAAAAAAGCAAATCATAACTATAGAACCTCCTCATACTGTTTCCAACCTTGGGAGTCACTCAGTTCACCCCTTAAGAGATTCATGTTCTAAAGCCCCAGAGCAAGAACAATTATCCATCTAATAAAAGTTACCAACGGCTAGGGATCTAGCTCAGTAGCCTAAGTGCCTGCTTGGCAAGCGCGAGGTCATGAGTTCAATCCCCAGTGCTGAAAAAAAAAAAATATTGCTGGGGATTTAGCTCAGCGGCCTAAGTGCCTGCCTGGCAAGTTCGAGGTCATGAGTTCAATCCCCGGTGCTGCAAAAAAAAAAAAAAAAAAAAAAAAAAAAAAAAAAAAAAAAAAAAAAAAAAAATACTGCTGGGGATTTAGCTCAGTGGCCTAAGCGCCTGCCTGGCAAGCGAAAGGTCATGAGTTCGATCCCTGGTGCCACAAAAAACAAATAAATAAATAAAAGTCCCCAAGATAGGGCTTTCACTATATAGCCCAGGCCAGCCTTGAACATGATATCTAATCCAGGCTACACTTCAATTCAAAATCCTCCTGTCTCAGTCTCCCAAATGTGGGAATTACAGGATTGTGCCACCATGCCTGCTACATTACACTTTTTTTTTGGTCCTTTTTGAGACAGGGTCTTGTGCTCACGTTGTAACCCAGGCTGGTCTCGAGCTTGCAATGATCCTCCCGCCTCAGCCTCCTGAGTGCTGGGATTACAGGAGTGCATCACCACACCCCGCTTTATACTGCACTTCATAAAATGTTCATTCCATCCATAGGATGTTATATACTTGACAAAAACTCTGCAGGGTTCTGCACCTGCAGGAAGAGACAAGTCATAAGAATGACTTCCAAGGTTCTTAGTGAAATCCCTCAAAATATTCAAGTGTTACTTTGCAAATCTGATCTATACCTGGCGTATACTATAGTTCTAAGAATGAGAAACTAACTCAACTGAATACTTGATGCACTGGGGATTCTCCCCGCTGCAGCTCTGCAGGAGAAGGGGTTCCATCAGATGTCGCAATGATCCCCCATCTCAACAGTTCCCAAAGGGTGGAGCACTACCCGGAAGGCAGGCATTGAGAGTTCTGTTCTCACATGGCTGGAGGGCTGGAGGGCACGGCTGCATTTAGTGGCAAAGGTTAGCAAATGCTGGTCCTTCTGCAATGGGACAGTCGCCCAGGAGGAAGCCACTGTCTTCAATTTCCGAAAGTCACGAGATCCCACCAGACACTCAAGGGAGTAACTCATGTATAATTGCCTGAACTGCAAGGATAGGAACACAAAGTATTTTTGCCCAATTAGAATCATGCTCAGTATTTCAGGAATGCGATTAGCATGCAAACTGAAAGAAGATGCCTAGGCTGCTCACAGAGCTGATGCCATTCTGGAACAGCCTGAACCCACACCATCGGTCTGCCACTCTGTTCCCGGGACCCCTGGGGGAAGCTGGGAGAAGGAGGCAAGGTGTACTACTACACAATCACAGCAACTTCCTGTGAATCTGTAGGTATTTCAAAATTAAATGTAAAAAGAAAAGAGACATGTTGAGTCACACAGCATTGAGAACCTCCACCACTCAGGTCAAAGCAAGCTCCAACTCATTCACACCTGTTCCTAATCCATTCAATCCACTACAAACTAAGACCGCAGGCTGCGTCGCCAACAGCCAGCTGGGTGCTCCTCTGCCACCATATTTAGTATGAAGAACTGACCCAGACCCCAACATTCAAACAGAACTTTTTTCCAGGGTTCTGTGGACTTTGTCTCCTCCTGGTCACACATTTACAGAATTCAAATATTGTACACCAATGGACCAATCTTGCTGGATTCTCACTTTTGGCTGTGATCATCAGCAATCACTAGGCTGTGGTTCTCATGCCTTTCATTCCATAGCACATGAAGACAATGGAATTTGCACAGCATGGGGTGAGGGGGCACTGACCCCTCCACCAGGCCTCCCGAAGGAGCAAGAGATGGAGCATCATACTGTCAGCCTGCACGATGGCTGGGAACATGTGAGTTGCCCCAGACATTAGCCAGTATCACACAGGTTACGATATCTGAAGAAATTCAATAGAAATTTCCTCATCAATAGGGCTCTGTCCATAAGGCCTTCAGGAGACAAACATTCAGAATTCCTTTGAAGCACCCGAAAGAATGCCATCTAGATCTACGTTGGTCATTACATACAAGATCTCCTACTGGACAACTACTGAATATGTTGCAGCCCAGAGACCTATCTCCATGAATACAATCGCCCCAAGCGACAAACAGTGACTGGAGGGCTGGGGATGCGGCCCAGCAGTACAGTGCTCCCCAGCACGAGGCCCTAGGTTCATCCCCCGCATAGCAAAATAATAATAAGCAATTAAAACACACAGAAAAAAATGATGCATTGCGGGGAGTTACTTTGAAATACCCAGCAGGGGTAGGGAGGAGTTAGAGATGAAACAAGGTTGGCGCCTGTCTGTGTTCACAGCTGCTGATGCTAAGGGGCAGGTCCTGCGTGCTGTCTACTCTATCCTCTAGTTACCTACGTTTGATCATGTCCACAGTGAAAAGTGATTCCAAAATGACACAGTGTGTGCATCAAGGGCAGAACACGAAGCCAACTGAGGCTGGGAGAAGACAGGCTTCCCCTTGGTCCTGGCTCCGAACGCTGCCAAGACGGGCTTTGGGATGAGCGCCATGCCATCTCAGGTTCCTCCTGAGCCAGCACACAGGGCTGGTCAGAGCGAGGAGAGGAAAACTCGCTTATCTTTACGAACAGCCTGCACTGGCAATGAGCACATGCACTTTGCCCTCCAACCACCAAGTGGCCAAGCGTGGAAGAGATGGCTGAGGTCCCCTGGTTCTGAGGATCACCCTCCACCGGAAAGTACCCATGTGCCAAATTCTTAAGCTTGAGCAGCCTCCCACACCTTTGGTGCTAGACAGGCTAGAAGAACACACGGCACTGAGGCGGAGGGTGTAGCTCAGTGGTAGAGGGCTGGCCTGGTGCGTGCGAGGCCTTGGGTACTATTCCCAGCACTAAAGAGGAGTAGGGGGTGGGGGATACATAGTATCAAGGAAAGACACAAATACCTGCCCTCAAAATTCGAGGCACTGGCTTTCCTACCCAATGTCTCCTACCATCAACCAAGAATATGAGTAAAGGCTCAAGTTGGGAACAGTGACACCCACCCACATTCCTAGCTGTTCAGGAGGCCAAGGCACGAGGATTGCAAGTCTGAGGCCAGCCTGGGCCATTCAACAAGACTCAGTCTCAAAACAAAAAAGGCTGGGATGAATGAAGTCCAGTACTCCAGCACTTGTCTGGCATGCACAAGGGCCAGGTTCAATCCCCAGAGCCACCAAACATTTTCAAAAGTGAACTGAAAGCCCAAAAAAATTTTTTTTAATTTTAAAAATTTAAAAAACAAATAAATATAGGAGGCTGAGGCAGGAGGACTGCTGTGAGTTCAAGGCCAGCCTGGGCTACATACTGAGTTCAAGGCCAGCCTGGGTTACATAGCAAGACTCTGTCAAAAAAAAAAAAAGTGAGACCTCTTATTTCTCAGAGGAAGAGGAAGAATACACATCAACCATATTAATAAAAGCAGCTGACATTTCTGGCATGATTATGGGCCAGGAAGCCCATTCTCAGTGCAGTGTCCACTAACTCATGGAACCCTCAACTTCACCCTAAAAATAAGTATTGCCACACACACATGCGCACATGCACACACATGCAACAGGGGAGGAAACTGAGGTACTGTAACCTAAAGGTTACCCAAGTTCCAGGTGCCAGAGCTGAATTTCAGACAGAGGCTGTTACCCATATCCCGCCTGAACTCGGAACCACTTCATCGACACCTCAAGAGACAACGGGAAGAACCAAACTATCATCAACTAAGATGGTCTTTTTATTTTTTTAATGCTATGAATCAACAATCAGTTTCTGTTAAGTGTGTGTGTTAACAAATCAGTTACCTGGTCAACCTAGACCTTGTGCCTCCATCAGAATAAAGCGCACGGAATTATGTCACATTAGCCATGTTTTATTGGGTTTCTTCGTAAGCATCTTTGTAGCCTTGGATTTGGAGAAAGCTACCCAAAGCTGTAATGGGCAGGTCAGAAGTGGGTATTTGCCAAGGGAAACACTTTGAGGTACAAGAGCGGATTTAAAATGCTCTTATTCAACAGACATCTGCTCTGCCATAAGCGACCATCTGCTCCGTATCCAGACAGCAAAGCATTTCAAGAGGAAGTGTCAAATCTGACTCCTAATCAGGAAACAATTACCTGTGTTCCCCATCAGCCTCAAAGCTGATTAGAAACTTCTGGGGCCAAAGTTAATAGAAAAACCACAGTCGAGGTACAGCGCACATCCTATCAGCTGTACTA